>CAWVNZ010000021.1:0-279527 GCA_963930735.1 Dioctria linearis
TTGCTAATTCAAATTTTTTTTTTTTTTTTTTTGCTAATTCAGATTTCTTTTTGATATAATTTTTTTTTGCTAATTCATATTTTTTTTTTCTAATTCATATTTTTTTTGCTAATTCAGATTTTTTTTTGCTCATTCATATTTTTTTTTTTTGTTGTTTTTTTTTTTTTTTTTTTTTTTTTTTTTTTTTTTTTTGCTAATTCAGATTTTTTTTTTTGCTAATTTTTTTTTTTTTTTTTGCTAATTCAGATTTTTTTCTAATTCATATTTTTTTTTTTTGCTAATTCAGATTTTTTTTTTTTTTGCAAATTCATTTTTTTTTTGCTAATTCAATTTTTTTTTCAAATTTTTTTTGCTAATTCATATTTTTTTTTTTTCTAATTCATATTTTTTTTTTGCTAATTCAGATTTTTTTTTGCTAATTCAGATTTTTTTTTTGCTAATTCAAATTTTTTTTTTTTTTTTTGCTAATTCAGATTTTTTTTTTTTCTAATTCATATTTTTTTTTTTTGCTAATTCATATTTTTTTTTTCTAATTCATATTTTTTTATTTTTTTTTTGCTAATTCAGATTTTTTTTTCTAATTTTTTTTTTTTTGCTAATTTTTTGCTAATTCAGATTTGTTTTTTTTTTTTGCTAATTCAATTTTTTTTTTGTTGCTAATTCAGATTTTTTTTTTGATCTAATTTTTTTTTTGCTAATTCAGATTTTTTTTTGCTAATTTATATATTTTTTTTTTTTTGCTAATTCAGATTTTTTTTTTCTAATTCATATTTTTGTTTTTTTTTTTTTTGCTAATTCAGATTTTTTTTTTCTGCTAATTCATATATTTTTTTTTCAAATTTTTTTTGCTAATTCATATTTTTTTTTTCTAATTCATATTTTTTTTTTTTTTGCTAATTCATATTTTTTTATTTTTTTTGCTAATTCAGATATTTTTTTCTAATTTTTTTTTTTTTTTTGCAAATTTTTATTTTTTTTATTTTGCTAATTCAGATTTTTTTTTTTTTTTGCTAATTCAAAATTTTTTTTTTTTTTTGCTAATTCAGATTTTTTTTTTGATCTAATTTTTTTTTGCTAATTCATTTTTTTTTCTAATTCATATTTTTTTTGTTTTTTTTTTTTTTTTTGCTAATTCAGATTTTTTTTTTTGCTAATTTTTTTTTTTTTTTGCTAATTCAGATTTTTTTTTCTAATTCATATTTTTTTTTTGCTAATTTTTTTTTTTTTTTTTGCTAATTCAGATTTGTTTTTTTTTTTTTTTTTTGCTAATTCATATATTTTTTTTTTGCTAATTCATATTTTTTGTTCTAATTCATATTTTTTTTTTGCTAATTCAGATTTTTTTGCTAATTCAGATTTTTTTTTTTTGCTAATTCAGATTTTTTTTTTTTGCTTTTTCAGATTTTTTTTTTTTTGCTAATTTTTTTTTTTTGCTAATTCAGATTTTTTTTTTCTAATTCATATTTTTTTTTGTTTTTTTTTTTTTTTCTAATTCATATTTTTTTTTTTTTTTTTGCTAATTCAGATTTTTTTTTGCTCATTCATATTTTTTTTTTCTCATTCATTTATTTTTTTTTTGCTAATTCAGATTTTTTTTTCTAATTTTTTTTTTTTTTTTGCTAATTTTTTTTTTGCTAATTCAGATTTTTTTTGCTAATTCAGATTTTTTTTTTTTTTTTTTGGTAATTCAGATTTTTTTTTGTTCTAATTTTTTTTTGCTAATTTTTATTTTTTTTTGCTAATTCAGATTTTTTTTTTTTTTGCTAATTCAGATTTTTTTTTCTAATTTTTTTTTTTTTTTGCTAATTCAGATTTTGTTTTGCTAATTCAGATTTTTTTTTCCTAATTGTTTTTTTTTTTTTGATAATTTTTATTTTTTTTTTTGCTAATTCAGTTTGTTTTTTTTTTAATTCATATTTTTTTTTTTGCTAATTCATATTTTTTTTTCTAATTCATTTTTTTTTTTTTTGCTAATTCAGATTTTTTTTTGCTCATTCATATTTTTTTTTTTTTGCTAATTCATATTTTTTTTTTCTAATTCATATTTTTTTTTTCCTAATTCAGATTTTTATTTTTTTTTTTTCTAATTCATATTTTTTTTTGCTAATTCAGTTTTTTTTTTCTAATTCATATTTTTGTTTTTGCTAATTTATATATTTTTTTTTTTTGCTAATTCAGATTTTTTTTTTTTTTTGCTAATTCAGATTTTTTTTTTTTTTGCTAATTCAATTTTTTTTTTTTTTTTTTTTTCCTAATTCATATTTTTTTTTTCTAATTCAGATTTTTATTTTTTTTTCTAATTCATATTTTTTTTTTTTTTGCTAATTCAGATTTTTTTTTTTTTTTTCATTAGATATGAATTATCGTATTTTTGTTTTTTTTTTGCTAATTCAGATTTTTTTTTTATTTTTTTTTTTTTTTTTTTTTTTTGCTAATTCAGATTTTTTTTTGCTCATTCATATTCTTTTTTTTTGCTAATTCAGATTTTTTTTTTGTGCTAATTCAAATTTTTTTCTTTTTTTTTTGTTTGCTAATTCATTTTTTTTTTTCTAATTCATATTTTTTTTTTTTTTTTGCTAATTCAGATTTTTTTTCTAATTCATATTTTTTTTTTTTTGTTAATTTTTATTTTTTTTTTGCTAATTCAGATTTGTTTTTTTTTTTTTTTTTTTTGCTAATTCAAATTTTTTTATTTTTTATTTTTTTTGCTAATTCAGATATTTTTTTCTAATTTTTTTTTTTTTGCTAATTTTTATTTTTTTTATTTTGCTAATTCAGATTTTTTTTTTTTTTGCTAGTTCAAAAATTTTTTTTTTTTGCTAATTCAGATTTTTTTTTTGATCTAATTTTTTTTTGCTAATTCATTTTTTTTTCTAATTCATATTTTTTTTTGTTTTTTGTTTTTTTTTTGCTAATTCAGATTTTTTTTTTTGCTAATTTTTTTTTTTTTTTTGCTAATTAAGATTTTTTTTTTTTAATTCATATTTTTTTTTTTTTGCTAATTCATATTTTTTTTTTCTAATTCATATTTTTTTTTTTTTCCTAATTCAGATTTTAATTTTTTTTTTTTTTAATTCATATTTTTTTTTTTGCTAATTCAGTTTTTTTTTTTCTAATTCATATTTTTGTTTTTGCTAATTTATATATTTTTTTTTTGTGCTAATTCAAATTTTTTTCTTTTTTTTTTGTTTGCTAATTCATATTTTGTTTTTCTAATTCATATTTTTTTTTTTTTTTGCTAATTCAGATTTTTTTTCTAATTCATATTTTTTTTTTTTTGCTAATTTTTATTTTTTTTTTTGCTAATTCAGATTTGTTTTTTTTTTTTTTTTTTTTTTGCTAATTCAAATTTTTTTATTTTTTTATTTTTTTTGCTAATTCAGATATTTTTTTCTAATTTTTTTTTTTGCTAATTTTTATTTTTTTTTTTTTGCTAATTCAATTTTTTTTTTTTTTGTTGATAATTCAGATTTTTTTTTTGACTTAATTTTTTTTTGCTAATTCATATTTTTTTTTTCCTAATTCATATTTTTTTTTGTTTTTTTTTTTTTTTTTTGCTAATTCGGATTTTTTTTTTGCTAATTTTTTTTTTTTTTTTTTTGCTAATTCTGATTTTTTTTCTAATTCATATTTTTTTTTTTTTTGCTAATTTTTATTTTTTTTTTTGCTAATTCAGATTTTTTTTTTTTTTTTTTTTGCTAATTCAAATTTTTTTATTTTTTTATTTTTTTTGCTAATTCAGATATTTTTTTCTAATTTTTTTTTTTTGCTAATTTTTATTTTTTTTATTTTGCTAATTCAGATTTTTTTTTTTTGCTAGTTCAAAAACTTTTTTTTTTTGCTAATTCAGATTTTTTTTTTGATCTAATTTTTTTTTGCTAATTCATTTTTTTTTCTAATTCATATTTTTTTTTGTTTTTTGTTTTTTTTTTGCTAATTCAGATTTTTTTTTGCTAATTTTTTTTTTTTTTTGCTAATTCAGATTTGTTTTTTTTTTTTTTTTTGCTAATTCATATATTTTTTTTTTGCTAATTCATAATTTTTTTTCTAATTCATATTTTTTTTTTTGCTAATTCAGATTTTTTTGCTAATTCATATTTTTTTTTGCTAATTCAGTTTTTTTTTTTCTAATTCATATTTTTGTTTTTGCTAATTTATATATTTTTTTTTTTGCTAATTCAGATTTTTTTTTTTTGCTAATTCAGATTTTTTTTTTTGCTAATTCAAATTTTTTTTTTTTTTTTTGCTAATTCATATTTTTTTTTTTCTAATTCAGATTTTTATTTTTTTTTTCTAATTCATATATTTTTTTTTTGCTAATTCATACTTTTTTTTCTAATTCATTTTTTCTTTTTTTTTTTGCTAATTCAGATTTTTTTTTGCTCATTCATATTTTTTTTTTTGCTAATTCATATTTTTTTCTTTATTTTTTTCTAATTCATATTTTTTTTTTTTTGCTAATTCACATTTTTTTTGCTAATTTTTATTTTTTAATTTTTTTTTTCTAATTCATTTTTTTTTTTCTAATTCAGATTTTTTTATTTTTTTTTTTTGCTAATTCATATTTTTTTTTTGCTAATTCATATTTTTTTTTTTCTAATTCAGATTTTTATTTTTTTTTTTCTAATTCATATTTTTTTTTTTTTTTTTTTGCTAATTCAGATTTTTTTTTTTCATTAGATATGAATTATCGTATTTTTGTTTTTTTTGCTAATTCAGATTTTTTTTATTTTTATTTTTATTTTTTTTTGCTAATTCAGATTTTTTTTGCTCATTTTTTTTTTTGCTAATTCAGATTTTTTTTTTGTGCTAATTCAAATTTTTTTCTTTTTTTTTGTTTGCTAATTCATATTTTTTTTTTTTCTAATTCATATTTTTTTTTTTTTGCTAATTCAGATTTTTTTTTTGCTCATTCATATTTTTTTTTGCTAATTCATATTTTTTTTTCTAATTCATTTTTTTTTTTTTTTTGCTAATTCAGATTTTTATTTTTTTTTTCTAATTCATTTTTTTTTCTAATTCATATTTTTTTTTTTTTGCTAATTCAGATTTTTTTCTAATATTTTTATACCCTAGATGAAATCTAAAGGGGTATACTAAGTTTGTCATTCCGTTTGTAACACCTCGAAATAATGATGGTAGAGCAAAATGGATTGGACACCCACGCATAATATTAAAAGTTATTTTGATTTTTGCATGTCCGTCCGTCCGTCCGTCCGTCCGTCTGTGCGCACGATAACTCGAGAACGCGTACACATAGAGAGCTGAAATTTTGTACACGGACTTTAAAAAAAAAAGTAAAATTAAGTTCGAAAATGAGACAAATCGGGCAACTCCTTCGTGGGGTTGCCATAAAAAAATTTCGTTTTCCGTTATATATTTGAACACTGCCTGAGAACGAGTAGCTGTAGAGAGCTGAAATTTGGTACATGGTGTTTTCATTGTACTAGGAAATAAAATTTCAAAATGGACTAAATCGGGCAACCTATTCTTGGTGTTGCCATATAAAAAATTAGGTTTTTTATGTATACTGTGAAAACGACCAGTCCAAGACATTTTTATTGTACTAAAAACTTCTTCAGAATATGAAATCCTATAAAATTGGTTATAATCATTTTTTCTGTCCGACGAACCGTTCTAGAAATATATGCGAAAAACCACCGCAAAACTCAAAATTGCTCAAATGGGTACCCATACGAAATTTCATACGGGCATTCATCTAGGGTATCATAAGTATTGGTCTTAGACCAATTCTAGCTTTTACCACTTGTTTTTTTTTTTGCTATTTTTTTTTTTTTTTTTTTTGCTAATTCAGTTTTTTTTTCTAATTCATATATATTTTTTTTTTGCTAAATCATATTTATTTTCTAATTCATTTTTTCTTTTTTTTTTTTGCTAATTCAGATTTTTTTTTGCTCATTCATATTTTTTTTTTTTTTGCTAATTCATATTTTTTTTTCTAATTCATATTTTTTTTTTTTTTTTTGCTAATTCAGATTTTTATTTATTTTTTCTAATTCATATTTTTTTTTTCCTAATTTAGATTTTTATTTATTTTTTCTAATTCATATTTTTTTTTTTTTCCTAATTTAGATTTTTTTTTCTAATTCATATTTTTTCTTTGCTAATTCATATTTTTTTTTGCTAATTCAGATTTTTTTTTTTTTTTTTTTTGCTAATTCAGATTTTTTTTTTTTTTTTTTTGCTAATTCAAATCTTTTTTTTCTAATTCATATTTTTTTGCTAATTCATATTTTTCTTTTTTTTGCTAATTCATATTTTTTTTTCTATTTCATTTTTTTTTTTTTTGCTAATTCAGATTTTTTTTTGCTCATTCATATTTTTTTTTTTTTTGCTAATTCATATTTTTTTTTATTTTTTTCTAATTCACAATTTTTTTTTGCTAATTCACATTTTTTTTTTTTTGCTAATTCTTATTTTTTATTTTTTTTTCTAATTAATTTTTTTTTTTGCTAATTCAGATTTTTTTTTTTTTTGTTAATTCAGATTTTTTTTTTCTTTTTTTGCTAATTCAGATTTATTTTTTCTAATTCATATTTTTTTGCTAATTCAAATTTTTTTCTTTTTTTTTTGCTAATTCATATTTTTTTTTTTTTTGCTAATTCATATTTTTTTTTCTAATTCATATTTTTTTATTTTTTTTTCTAATTCAGATTTTTTTTTTCTAATTTTTTTTTTTTTTGCTAATTTTTATTTTTTTTTTGCTAATTCAGATTTGTTTTTTTTTTTTTGCTAATTCAAATTTTTTTTTTTTTTGCTAATTCAGATTTTTTTTTGATCTAAATTTTTTTTGCTAATTCTTATTTTTTTTTCTAATTCATATTTTTTTTTTTTGCTAATTCAGATTTTTTTTTTGCTCATTCATATCTTTTTTTTTGCTAATTCACATTTTTTTTGCTAATTCGGATTTTTTTTTTTTTTGCTAATTCAGTTTTTTATTTTATTTTTTTTTGCTAATTCATATTGTTTTTTTTGCTAATTCATTTTTGTTTTTCTAATTTATATTTTTTTTTTTTTTTTGCTAATTCAGATTTTTTTTTTGCTCATTCATATTTTTTTTTTGTTTTTTTTTTTTTTTTTTTTTTTTTTTTGCTAATTCAGATTTTTTTTTTTTTTTTTTGTTAATTCAGATTATTTTTTTTTTCTAATTCATATTTTTTTTTTTTGTGAATTCATATTTTTTTTGCTAATTTTTTTTTTTTTGCTAATTCATATTTTTTTTTTGCTAATTCAGATTTTTTTTTTGCTCATTCATTTTTTTTTTTTTTGCTAATTCAGATTTTTTTTCTTTTGCTAATTTTTTTTTTTTTTTTGCTAATTCAGATTTTTTTTTCTAATTCATATTTTTGTTTTTTTTTTTTGCTAATTCAAATTTTTTTTTTTTTTTTTTTTTTGCTAATTCATATTTTTTTTTTGCTAATTAAATTTTTTTTTGCTAATTCATATTTTTTTTTTCTAATTCATATTATATTTTTTTTGCTAATTCAGATTTTTTTTTTTTTCCTAATTCAGATTTTTTTTTTTTTGCTAATCCAGTTTTTTTTTTTTTGCTAATTCAGATTTTTTTTTCTAATTCATATTTTTTTATTTTTTTTTTGCTAATTCAGATTTTTTTTCTAATTTTTTTTTTTTTGCTAATTTTTTTTTTTTTTTTTTTTTGCTAATTCAGATTTGTTTTTTTTTTTGCTAATTCAAATTTTTTTTTTTTTTTTTTGCTAATTCAGATTTCTTTTTGATATAATTTTTTTTTGCTAATTCATATTTTTTTTTTCTAATTCATATTTTTTTTGCTAATTCAGATTTTTTTTTGCTCATTCATATTTTTTTTTTGTTGTTTTTTTTTTTTTTTTTTTTTTTTTTTTTTTTTTATTTGCTAATTCAGATTTTTTTTTTTTTGCTAATTTTTTTTTTTTTTTTTTTGCTAATTCAGATTTTTTTTCTAATTCATATTTTTTTTTTTTGCTAATTCAGATTTTTTTTTTTTTTTGCAAATTCATTTTTTTTTGCTAATTCAATTTTTTTTCAAATTTTTTTTGCTAATTCATATTTTTTTTTTTTTCTAATTCATATTTTTTTTTTTGCTAATTCAGATTTTTTTTTGCTAATTCAGATTTTTTTTTTGCTAATTCAAATTTTTTTTTTTTTTTTTTTGCTAATTCAGATTTTTTTTTTTTCTAATTCATATTTTTTTTTTTTGCTAATTCATATTTTTTTTTTCTAATTCATATTTTTTTATTTTTTTTTTGCTAATTCAGATTTTTTTTCTAATTTTTTTTTTTTTTTGCTAAATTTTTGCTAATTCAGATTTGTTTTTTTTTTTTTTTGCTAATTCAATTTTTTTTTTTTTTGTTGCTAATTCAGATTTTTTTTTTGATCTAATTTTTTTTTGCTAATTCAGATTTTTTTTGCTAATTTATATATTTTTTTTTTTTTTGCTAATTCAGATTTTTTTTTTCTAATTCATATTTTTGTTTTTTTTTTTTTTGCTAATTCAGATTTTTTTTTTCTGCTAATTCATATATTTTTTTTTGCTAATTCAATTTTTTTTTCAAATTTTTTTTGCTAATTCATATTTTTTTTTTCTAATTCATATTTTTTTTTTTTTTGCTAATTCATATTTTTTTATTTTTTTTGCTAATTCAGATATTTTTTTCTAATTTTTTTTTTTTTTTGCAAATTTTTATTTTTTTTATTTTGCTAATTCAGATTTTTTTTTTTTTTTTTGCTAATTCAAATTTTTTTTTTTTTTGCTAATTCAGATTTTTTTTTGATCTAATTTTTTTTTGCTAATTCATTTTTTTTTTCTAATTCATATTTTTTTTGTTTTTTTTTTTTTTTTGCTAATTCAGATTTTTTTTGCTAATTTTTTTTTTTTTTTGCTAATTCAGATTTTTTTTTCTAATTCATATTTTTTTTTTGCTAATTTTTTTTTTTTTTTTTTGCTAATTCAGATTTGTTTTTTTTTTTTTTTTTTTTGCTAATTCATATATTTTTTTTTTGCTAATTCATATTTTTTGTTCTAATTCATATTTTTTTTTTTGCTAATTCAGATTTTTTTGCTAATTCAGATTTTTTTTTTTTGCTAATTCAGATTTTTTTTTTTTTTGCTTTTTCAGATTTTTTTTTTTTTTGCTAATTTTTTTTTTTTTGCTAATTCAGATTTTTTTTTTCTAATTCATATTTTTTTTGTTTTTTTTTTTTTTTTCTAATTCATATTTTTTTTTTTTTTTGCTAATTCAGATTTTTTTTTGCTCATTCATATTTTTTTTTCTCATTCTTTTTTTTTTTTTTTTGCTAATTCAGATTTTTTTTTCTAATTTTTTTTTTTTTTTTGCTAATTTTTTTTTTGCTAATTCAGATTTTTTTTGCTAATTCAGATTTTTTTTTTTTTTTTTGGTAATTCAGATTTTTTTTTGTTCTAATTTTTTTTTGCTAATTCAGATTTTTTTTTTTTTTGCTAATTCAGATTTTTTTTTCTAATTTTTTTTTTTTTTTTGCTAATTCAGATTTTGTTTTGCTAATTCAGATTTTTTTTCCTAATTGTTTTTTTTTTTTTTTGATAATTTTTATTTTTTTTTTTGCTAATTCAGATTTTTTTTTTTTAATTCATATTTTTTTTTTTTGCTAATTCATATTTTTTTTTCTAATTCATTTTTTTTTTTTTTGCTAATTCAGATTTTTTTTTGCTCATTCATATTTTTTTTTTTGCTAATTTATATATTTTTTTTTTTGCTAATTCAGATTTTTTTTTTTTTGCTAATTCAGATTTTTTTTTTTTTTGCTAATTCAAATTTTTTTTTTTTTTTTTCCTAATTCATATTTTTTTTTTCTAATTCAGATTTTTATTTTTTTTTCTAATTCATATTTTTTTTTTTTGCTAATTCAGATTTTTTTTTTTTTCATTAGATATGAATTATCGTATTTTTGTTTTTTTTTTTTGCTAATTCAGATTTTTTTTTTATTTTTTTTTTTTTTTTTTTTTTTTTTGCTAATTCAGATTTTTTTTTGCTCATTCATATTCTTTTTTTTTGCTAATTCAGATTTTTTTTTTGTGCTAATTCAAATTTTTTTCTTTTTTTTTTTTGTTTGCTAATTCATATTTTTTTTTCTAATTCATATTTTTTTTTTGCTAATTCAGATTTTTTTTTGCTCATTCATATTTTTTTTTTGCTAATTCTTATTTTTTTTTCTAATTAATTTTTTTTTTTTTTTGCTAATTCAAATTTTTATTTTTTTTTTCTAATTCATATTTTTTTTTTTTTTTTGCTAATTCAGATTTTTTTTTTTCTAATTCATATTTTTTTTTTTTTTGCTAATTCAGATTTTTTTCTAATATTTTTATACCCTAGATGAAATCTAAAGGGGTATACTAAGTTTGTCATTCCGTTTGTAACACCTCGAAATAATGATGGTAGAGCAAAATGGATTGGACACCCACGCATAATATTAAAAGTTATTTTGATTTTTGCATGTCCGTCCGTCCGCCTGTGCGCACGATAACTCGAGAACGCGTACACATAGAGAGCTGAAATTTTGTACACGGACTTTAAAAAAAAAGTAAAATTAAGTTCGAAAATGAGACAAATCGGGCAACTCCTTCGTGGGGTTGCCATACAAAAATTTCGTTTTCCGTTATATATTTGTACACTGCCTGAGAGCGAGTAGCCGTAGAGAGCTGAAATTTGGTACATGGTGTTTTCATTGTACTGGCAAATAAAATTTCAAAAATGGACTAAATCGGTCAACCCATTCTTGGTGTTGCCATATAAAAAATTAGGTTTTTTATGTATACTGTGAAAACGACCAGTCCAAGACATTTTTATTGTACTAAAAACTTCTTCAGAATATGAAATCCTATAAAATTGGTTATAATCATTTTTTCTGTCCGACGAACCGTTCTAGAAATATATGCGAAAAACCACCGCAAAACTCAAAATTGCTCAAATGGGTACCCATACGAAATTTCATACGGGCATTCATCTAGGGTATCATAAGTATTGGTCTTAGACCAATTCTAGCTTTTACACTTGTTTTTTTTTTGCTATTTTTTTTTTTTTTTTTTTTGCTAATTCAGTTTTTTTTTCTAATTCATATATATTTTTTTTTTGCTAAATCATATTTATTTTCTAATTCATTTTTTCTTTTTTTTTTTTGCTAATTCAGATTTTTTTTTGCTCATTCATATTTTTTTTTTTTTTGCTAATTCATATTTTTTTTTCTAATTCATATTTTTTTTTTTTTTTTGCTAATTCAGATTTTTATTTATTTTTTCTAATTCATATTTTTTTTTTCCTAATTTAGATTTTTATTTATTTTTTCTAATTCATATTTTTTTTTTTTCCTAATTTAGATTTTTTTTTCTAATTCATATTTTTTCTTTGCTAATTCATATTTTTTTTTGCTAATTCAGATTTTTTTTTTTTTTTTTTTTGCTAATTCAGATTTTTTTTTTTTTTTTTTTGCTAATTCAAATCTTTTTTTTCTAATTCATATTTTTTTGCTAATTCATATTTTTCTTTTTTTTGCTAATTCATATTTTTTTTTTCTAATTCAGATTTTTATTTTTTTTTTCTAATTCATATATTTTTTTTTTGCTAATTCATACTTTTTTTTCTAATTCATTTTTTCTTTTTTTTTTTGCTAATTCAGATTTTTTTTTGCTCATTCATATTTTTTTTTTTGCTAATTTTTATTTTTTTTATTTTGCTAATTCAGATTTTTTTTTTTTGCTAGTTCAAAAACTTTTTTTTTTTGCTAATTCAGATTTTTTTTTTGATCTAATTTTTTTTTGCTAATTCATTTTTTTTTCTAATTCATATTTTTTTTTGTTTTTTGTTTTTTTTTTGCTAATTCAGATTTTTTTTTTGCTAATTTTTTTTTTTTTTTGCTAATTCAGATTTGTTTTTTTTTTTTTTTTTGCTAATTCATATATTTTTTTTTTGCTAATTCATAATTTTTTTTCTAATTCATATTTTTTTTTTTGCTAATTCAGATTTTTTTGCTAATTCATATTTTTTTTTGCTAATTCAGTTTTTTTTTTCTAATTCATATTTTTGTTTTTGCTAATTTATATATTTTTTTTTTTGCTAATTCAGATTTTTTTTTTTTGCTAATTCAGATTTTTTTTTTTGCTAATTCAAATTTTTTTTTTTTTTTTTGCTAATTCATATTTTTTTTTTCTAATTCAGATTTTTATTTTTTTTTTCTAATTCATATATTTTTTTTTTGCTAATTCATACTTTTTTTTCTAATTCATTTTTTCTTTTTTTTTTTGCTAATTCAGATTTTTTTTTGCTCATTCATATTTTTTTTTTTGCTAATTCATATTTTTTTCTTTATTTTTTTCTAATTCATATTTTTTTTTTTTTGCTAATTCACATTTTTTTTGCTAATTTTTATTTTTTAATTTTTTTTTTCTAATTCATTTTTTTTTTTCTAATTCAGATTTTTTTATTTTTTTTTTTTGCTAATTCATATTTTTTTTTTGCTAATTCATATTTTTTTTTTTCTAATTCAGATTTTTATTTTTTTTTTCTAATTCATATTTTTTTTTTTTTTTTTTGCTAATTCAGATTTTTTTTTTTCATTAGATATGAATTATCGTATTTTTGTTTTTTTTGCTAATTCAGATTTTTTTTATTTTTATTTTTATTTTTTTTTGCTAATTCAGATTTTTTTTGCTCATTTTTTTTTTTGCTAATTCAGATTTTTTTTTTGTGCTAATTCAAATTTTTTTCTTTTTTTTTGTTTGCTAATTCATATTTTTTTTTTTCTAATTCATATTTTTTTTTTTTTGCTAATTCAGATTTTTTTTTTGCTCATTCATATTTTTTTTTGCTAATTCATATTTTTTTTTCTAATTCATTTTTTTTTTTTTTTGCTAATTCAGATTTTTATTTTTTTTTTCTAATTCATTTTTTTTTCTAATTCATATTTTTTTTTTTTTGCTAATTCAGATTTTTTTCTAATATTTTTATACCCTAGATGAAATCTAAAGGGGTATACTAAGTTTGTCATTCCGTTTGTAACACCTCGAAATAATGATGGTAGAGCAAAATGGATTGGACACCCACGCATAATATTAAAAGTTATTTTGATTTTTGCATGTCCGTCCGTCCGTCCGTCCGTCCGTCTGTGCGCACGATAACTCGAGAACGCGTACACATAGAGAGCTGAAATTTTGTACACGGACTTTAAAAAAAAAAGTAAAATTAAGTTCGAAAATGAGACAAATCGGGCAACTCCTTCGTGGGGTTGCCATAAAAAAATTTCGTTTTCCGTTATATATTTGAACACTGCCTGAGAACGAGTAGCTGTAGAGAGCTGAAATTTGGTACATGGTGTTTTCATTGTACTAGGAAATAAAATTTCAAAATGGACTAAATCGGGCAACCTATTCTTGGTGTTGCCATATAAAAAATTAGGTTTTTTATGTATACTGTGAAAACGACCAGTCCAAGACATTTTTATTGTACTAAAAACTTCTTCAGAATATGAAATCCTATAAAATTGGTTATAATCATTTTTTCTGTCCGACGAACCGTTCTAGAAATATATGCGAAAAACCACCGCAAAACTCAAAATTGCTCAAATGGGTACCCATACGAAATTTCATACGGGCATTCATCTAGGGTATCATAAGTATTGGTCTTAGACCAATTCTAGCTTTTACACTTGTTTTTTTTTTGCTATTTTTTTTTTTTTTTTTTTTGCTAATTCAGTTTTTTTTTCTAATTCATATATATTTTTTTTTTGCTAAATCATATTTATTTTCTAATTCATTTTTTCTTTTTTTTTTTTGCTAATTCAGATTTTTTTTTGCTCATTCATATTTTTTTTTTTTTTGCTAATTCATATTTTTTTTTCTAATTCATATTTTTTTTTTTTTTTTGCTAATTCAGATTTTTATTTATTTTTTCTAATTCATATTTTTTTTTTCCTAATTTAGATTTTTATTTATTTTTTCTAATTCATATTTTTTTTTTTTCCTAATTTAGATTTTTTTTTCTAATTCATATTTTTTCTTTGCTAATTCATATTTTTTTTTGCTAATTCAGATTTTTTTTTTTTTTTTTTTTGCTAATTCAGATTTTTTTTTTTTTTTTTTTGCTAATTCAAATCTTTTTTTTCTAATTCATATTTTTTTGCTAATTCATATTTTTCTTTTTTTTGCTAATTCATATTTTTTTTTCTATTTCATTTTTTTTTTTTTTGCTAATTCAGATTTTTTTTTGCTCATTCATATTTTTTTTTTTTTTGCTAATTCATATTTTTTTTTATTTTTTTCTAATTCACAATTTTTTTTTGCTAATTCACATTTTTTTTTTTTTGCTAATTCTTATTTTTTATTTTTTTTTCTAATTAATTTTTTTTTTTGCTAATTCAGATTTTTTTTTTTTTTGTTAATTCAGATTTTTTTTTTTGCTAATTTTTTTTTCTTTTTTTGCTAATTCAGATTTATTTTTTCTAATTCATATTTTTTTGCTAATTCAAATTTTTTTCTTTTTTTTTTGCTAATTCATATTTTTTTTTTTTTTGCTAATTCATATTTTTTTTTCTAATTCATATTTTTTTATTTTTTTTTCTAATTCAGATTTTTTTTTTCTAATTTTTTTTTTTTTTGCTAATTTTTATTTTTTTTTTGCTAATTCAGATTTGTTTTTTTTTTTTTGCTAATTCAAATTTTTTTTTTTTTTGCTAATTCAGATTTTTTTTTGATCTAAATTTTTTTTGCTAATTCTTATTTTTTTTTCTAATTCATATTTTTTTTTTTTGCTAATTCAGATTTTTTTTTTGCTCATTCATATCTTTTTTTTTGCTAATTCACATTTTTTTTGCTAATTCGGATTTTTTTTTTTTTTGCTAATTCAGTTTTTTATTTTATTTTTTTTTGCTAATTCATATTGTTTTTTTTGCTAATTCATTTTTGTTTTTCTAATTTATATTTTTTTTTTTTTTTTGCTAATTCAGATTTTTTTTTTGCTCATTCATATTTTTTTTTTGTTTTTTTTTTTTTTTTTTTTTTTTTTTGCTAATTCAGATTTTTTTTTTTTTTTTTTGTTAATTCAGATTATTTTTTTTTTCTAATTCATATTTTTTTTTTTTGTGAATTCATATTTTTTTTGCTAATTTTTTTTTTTTTGCTAATTCATATTTTTTTTTTGCTAATTCAGATTTTTTTTTTGCTCATTCATTTTTTTTTTTTTTGCTAATTCAGATTTTTTTTCTTTTGCTAATTTTTTTTTTTTTTTTGCTAATTCAGATTTTTTTTTCTAATTCATATTTTTGTTTTTTTTTTTTGCTAATTCAGATTTTTTTTTTTTTTTTTTTTTTGCTAATTCATATTTTTTTTTTGCTAATTAAATTTTTTTTTGCTAATTCATATTTTTTTTTTCTAATTCATATTATATTTTTTTTGCTAATTCAGATTTTTTTTTTTTTCCTAATTCAGATTTTTTTTTTTTTGCTAATCCAGTTTTTTTTTTTTTTGCTAATTCAGATTTTTTTTTCTAATTCATATTTTTTTATTTTTTTTTTGCTAATTCAGATTTTTTTTCTAATTTTTTTTTTTTTGCTAATTTTTTTTTTTTTTTTTTTTTGCTAATTCAGATTTGTTTTTTTTTTTGCTAATTCAAATTTTTTTTTTTTTTTTTTGCTAATTCAGATTTCTTTTTGATATAATTTTTTTTTGCTAATTCATATTTTTTTTTTCTAATTCATATTTTTTTTGCTAATTCAGATTTTTTTTTGCTCATTCATATTTTTTTTTTGTTGTTTTTTTTTTTTTTTTTTTTTTTTTTTTTTTTTATTTGCTAATTCAGATTTTTTTTTTTTTGCTAATTTTTTTTTTTTTTTTTTTGCTAATTCAGATTTTTTTTCTAATTCATATTTTTTTTTTTTGCTAATTCAGATTTTTTTTTTTTTTTGCAAATTCATTTTTTTTTGCTAATTCAATTTTTTTTCAAATTTTTTTTGCTAATTCATATTTTTTTTTTTTTCTAATTCATATTTTTTTTTTTGCTAATTCAGATTTTTTTTTGCTAATTCAGATTTTTTTTTTGCTAATTCAAATTTTTTTTTTTTTTTTTTTGCTAATTCAGATTTTTTTTTTTTCTAATTCATATTTTTTTTTTTTGCTAATTCATATTTTTTTTTTCTAATTCATATTTTTTTATTTTTTTTTTGCTAATTCAGATTTTTTTTCTAATTTTTTTTTTTTTTTGCTAAATTTTTGCTAATTCAGATTTGTTTTTTTTTTTTTTTGCTAATTCAATTTTTTTTTTTTTGTTGCTAATTCAGATTTTTTTTTTGATCTAATTTTTTTTTGCTAATTCAGATTTTTTTTGCTAATTTATATATTTTTTTTTTTTTTGCTAATTCAGATTTTTTTTTTCTAATTCATATTTTTGTTTTTTTTTTTTTTGCTAATTCAGATTTTTTTTTTCTGCTAATTCATATATTTTTTTTTGCTAATTCAATTTTTTTTTCAAATTTTTTTTGCTAATTCATATTTTTTTTTTCTAATTCATATTTTTTTTTTTTTTGCTAATTCATATTTTTTTATTTTTTTTGCTAATTCAGATATTTTTTTCTAATTTTTTTTTTTTTTTGCAAATTTTTATTTTTTTTATTTTGCTAATTCAGATTTTTTTTTTTTTTTTTGCTAATTCAAATTTTTTTTTTTTTTGCTAATTCAGATTTTTTTTTGATCTAATTTTTTTTTGCTAATTCATTTTTTTTTCTAATTCATATTTTTTTTGTTTTTTTTTTTTTTTTGCTAATTCAGATTTTTTTTGCTAATTTTTTTTTTTTTTTGCTAATTCAGATTTTTTTTTCTAATTCATATTTTTTTTTTGCTAATTTTTTTTTTTTTTTTTTGCTAATTCAGATTTGTTTTTTTTTTTTTTTTTTTGCTAATTCATATATTTTTTTTTTGCTAATTCATATTTTTTGTTCTAATTCATATTTTTTTTTTTGCTAATTCAGATTTTTTTGCTAATTCAGATTTTTTTTTTTTGCTAATTCAGATTTTTTTTTTTTTTGCTTTTTCAGATTTTTTTTTTTTTTGCTAATTTTTTTTTTTTTGCTAATTCAGATTTTTTTTTTCTAATTCATATTTTTTTTGTTTTTTTTTTTTTTTTCTAATTCATATTTTTTTTTTTTTTTGCTAATTCAGATTTTTTTTTGCTCATTCATATTTTTTTTTCTCATTCTTTTTTTTTTTTTTTTGCTAATTCAGATTTTTTTTTCTAATTTTTTTTTTTTTTTTTGCTAATTTTTTTTTTGCTAATTCAGATTTTTTTTGCTAATTCAGATTTTTTTTTTTTTTTTTGGTAATTCAGATTTTTTTTCGTTCTAATTTTTTTTTGCTAATTCAGATTTTTTTTTTTTTTGCTAATTCAGATTTTTTTTTCTAATTTTTTTTTTTTTTTGCTAATTCAGATTTTGTTTTGCTAATTCAGATTTTTTTTCCTAATTGTTTTTTTTTTTTTTTGATAATTTTTATTTTTTTTTTTGCTAATTCAGATTTTTTTTTTTTAATTCATATTTTTTTTTTTTGCTAATTCATATTTTTTTTTCTAATTCATTTTTTTTTTTTTTGCTAATTCAGATTTTTTTTTGCTCATTCATATTTTTTTTTTTGCTAATTTATATATTTTTTTTTTTGCTAATTCAGATTTTTTTTTTTTTGCTAATTCAGATTTTTTTTTTTTTTGCTAATTCAAATTTTTTTTTTTTTTTTTCCTAATTCATATTTTTTTTTTCTAATTCAGATTTTTATTTTTTTTTCTAATTCATATTTTTTTTTTTTGCTAATTCAGATTTTTTTTTTTTTCATTAGATATGAATTATCGTATTTTTGTTTTTTTTTTTTGCTAATTCAGATTTTTTTTTTATTTTTTTTTTTTTTTTTTTTTTTTTGCTAATTCAGATTTTTTTTTGCTCATTCATATTCTTTTTTTTTGCTAATTCAGATTTTTTTTTTGTGCTAATTCAAATTTTTTTCTTTTTTTTTTTTGTTTGCTAATTCATATTTTTTTTTCTAATTCATATTTTTTTTTTGCTAATTCAGATTTTTTTTTGCTCATTCATATTTTTTTTTTGCTAATTCTTATTTTTTTTTCTAATTAATTTTTTTTTTTTTTTGCTAATTCAAATTTTTATTTTTTTTTTCTAATTCATATTTTTTTTTTTTTTTTGCTAATTCAGATTTTTTTTTTTCTAATTCATATTTTTTTTTTTTTTGCTAATTCAGATTTTTTTCTAATATTTTTATACCCTAGATGAAATCTAAAGGGGTATACTAAGTTTGTCATTCCGTTTGTAACACCTCGAAATAATGATGGTAGAGCAAAATGGATTGGACACCCACGCATAATATTAAAAGTTATTTTGATTTTTGCATGTCCGTCCGTCCGCCTGTGCGCACGATAACTCGAGAACGCGTACACATAGAGAGCTGAAATTTTGTACACGGACTTTAAAAAAAAAGTAAAATTAAGTTCGAAAATGAGACAAATCGGGCAACTCCTTCGTGGGGTTGCCATACAAAAATTTCGTTTTCCGTTATATATTTGTACACTGCCTGAGAGCGAGTAGCCGTAGAGAGCTGAAATTTGGTACATGGTGTTTTCATTGTACTGGCAAATAAAATTTCAAAAATGGACTAAATCGGTCAACCCATTCTTGGTGTTGCCATATAAAAAATTTAGGTTTTTTATGTATACTGTGAAAACGACCAGTCCAAGACATTTTTATTGTACTAAAAACTACTTCAGAATATGAAATCCTATAAAATTGGTTATAATCATTTTTTCTGTCCGACGAACCGTTCTAGAAATATATGCAAAAAACCGCTGCAAAAATCAAAATTGCTCAAATGGGTACCCATACGAAATTTCATACGGGCATTCATCTAGGGTATTATAAGTATTGGTCTTAGACCAATTCTAGCTTTTTCACTTGTTTTTTTTTTTTGCTAATTTTTTTTTTTTTTTTGCTAATTCAGATTTTTTTTTTCTAATTCATATATTTTTTTTTTTTTTGCTAATTCATATTTTTTTTCCAATTAATTTTTTCTTTTTTTTTTGCTAATTCAGATTTTTTTTTGCTCATTCATATTTTTTTTTTTTTGCTAATTATTATTTATTTTTTATTTTTTTCTAATTCATATTTTTTTTTTGCTAATTCACATTTTTTTCTTTTTTTTTTGCTAATTTTTATTTTTTAATTTTTTTTTCTAATTCATTTTTTTTTTTTGCTAATTCAGATTTTTTTATTTTTTTTTTTGTTAATCAGATTTTTTTTTTGCTAATTCAGATTTTTTTTTTTTGTTATTTTTAATTTTTTTTTTTTGCTAATTCAGATTTTTTTTTCTAATTCATATTTTTTTCCGAATTCATATTATTTTTTTTCTAATTCATATTTTTTTTTTTTGCTAATTCAGATTTTTTTTTTGCTCATTCATATTTTTTTTTTTTTGCTAATTCATTTTTTTTTTCTAATTCATGTTTTTTTTTGTTTTTTTTTTTTTGCTAATTCAGATTTTTATTTTTTTTTTCTAATTCATATTTGTTTTTTTTTTACTAATTCAGATTTTTTTCTTTTTTCTAATTCATATTTTTGTTTTTTTTTTTTTGCTAATTCATTTTTTTTTTTTTTTTTTTTAATTCAGATTTTTTTTGCTAATTCAGATTTTTTTTGCTCATCCATATTTTTTTTTGCTAATTCATATTTTTTGCTAATTCAAATTTTTTTTTTTTTGCTAATTCAGATTTTTTTTTGTTCTAATTCTTTTTTGCTAATTTTTTTTTTTTTTTTTTTTTGCAAATTCAGATTTTTTTTTTTTTGCTAATTCAGATTTTTTTTTCTAATTTTTTTTGCTAATTCAGATTTTGTTTTGCTAATTCAGATTTATTTTTTTTTTTCTAATTAATTTTTTTTTTTTTTTTTTTTGCTAATTCAGATTTTTTTTTTGCTCATTCATATTTTTTTTTTTTTGCTAATACATATTTTTTTTATTTTTTTCTAATTCATATTTTTTTTTTGCTAATTCAATTTTTTTTTTTTTTTTTTGCTAATTCTTATTTTTTATTTTTTTTTCTAAATCAGATTTTTTTTTGCTAATTCCGATTTTTTTTTCTAATTCATATTTTTTTGCTAATTCATATTTTTTTTTCCAATTCATTTTTTTTTTTTGCTAATTCAGTTTTTTTTTTTTTTTTTTTTTTTTTTTTTTTTTTTTTTTTTTTTTTTTTTTTTGCTAATTCAGATTTTTTTTGCTAATTTTAATGTTTTTTTTGCTAATTCAGATTCATTTTTTTTTTCTAATTCATATTTTTTTTTTTGCTAATTCCGATTTTTTTTTTGCTAATTCCGATTTTTTTTTTTTTTTTTTTTTTTTTTTTACTAAGTCAGATTTTTTTGCTCATTCATATTTTTTTTTTTGGTAATTCATATTTTTTTTTCCAATTCATATTTTTTTTCCTAATTCAGATTTTTAATTTCTAATTCATATTTTTTTTTTTTTGCTAATTCAGATTTTTTTTTTGCTAATTCTTATTTTTTATTTTTTTTTTGCTAATTCATATTTTTTTTGTTTTTTTTTTTTTGCTAATTCAGATTTTTTTTTTTTGCTAATTCAAATTTTTTTCTTTTTTTTTTTGCTAATTCATATTTTTCTTTCTAATTCATTTTTTTTTTTTTGCTAATTCAGTTTTTTTTTTCCAATTTAGATATTTTTTGCTAATTCAGATTTTTTTTGCTAATTTTAATTTTTTTTTTTGCTAATTCAGATTTTTTTTTTTTTGCTAATTCAGATTTTTTTTTCCTAACTGTTTTTTTTCTGCTAATTTTTATTTTTTTTTGCTAATTCAGATTTTTTTTTTAATTCATATTTTTTTTTGCTAATTCATTTTTTTTTTTCTAATTCAGATTTTTTTTTTGCTCATTCATATTTTTTTTTTTTTTTGCTAATTCATATTTTTTTTTTCTAATTCATATTTTTTTTTTCCTAATTCAGATTTTTATTTTTTTTTTCTAATTCATATTTTTTTTTTTGCTAATTCAGTTTTTTTTTTCTAATTCATATTTTTGCTTTTGCTAATTTATATATTTTTTTTTTTTGCTAATTTAGTTTTTTTTTTTTTTGCTAATTCAGATTTTTTTTTTGCTAATTCAAATTTTTTTTTTTTTTTTTGCTAATTCATATTTTTTTTTTTTCTAATTCAGATTTTTATTTTCTTTTTAATTCATTTTTTTTTTTTGCTAATTCAGATTTTTTTTTTTTCATTAGATATGAATTATCGTATTTTTGTTTTTTTTTTGCTAATTCAGATTTTTTTTATTTTTTTTTTTGCTAATTCAGATTTTTTTTTGCTCATTCATATTTTTTTTTTTTGCTAATTCAGATTTTTTTTGTGCTAATTCAAATTTTTTTCTTTTTTTTTTGCTAATTCAGATTTGTTTTTTTTTTTTTTTTTTTTTTGTTGCTAATTCATATATTTTTTTTTGCTAATTCATATTTTTTTTTATTTTTTTTGCTAATTCAGATTTTGTTTTGCTAATTCAGATTTTTTTTTTCTAATTGTTTTTTTTTTGATAATTTTTATTTTTTTTTGCTAATTCAGATTTTTTTTTAATTCATATTTTTTTTTTGCTAATTCATATTTTTTTCTAATTCATTTTTTTTTTTTGCTAATTCAGATTTTTTTTTTTTGCTCATTCATATTTTTTTTTTTTTTGCTAAATCATATTTTGTTTTTTCTAATTCATATTTTTTTTTCCTAATTCAGATTTTTATTTTTTTTTCTCATTCATATTTTTTTTTTTTTGCTAATTCAGTTTTTTTTTTCTAATTCATATTTTTGTTTTTGCTAATTTATATATTTTTTTTTTTTTGCTAATTCAGATTTTTTTTTTTTTTTTTGCTAATTCAGATTTTTTTTTTTGCTAATTCAAATTTTTTTTTTTTGCTAATTCATATTTTTTTTTTTCTAATTCAGATTTTTATTTTTTTTTTTAATTAATTTTTTTTTTTGCTAATTCAGATTTTTTTTTTTCATTAGATATGAATTATCGTATTTTTGTTTTTTTTTTGCTAATTCAGATTTTTTTTATTTTTTTTTTTTGCTAATTCAGATTTTTTTTTGCTCATTCATTTATTTTTTTTTTTGCTAATTCAGATTTTTTTTCTAATTTTTTTTTTTGCTAATTCAGATTTTTTTTTTTTTTTTGCTAATTCAGATTTTTTTTTTTTTTTTTGCTAATTCAGATTTTGTTTTGCTAATTCAGATTTTTTTTTTCCTAATTGTTTTTTTTTTGATAATTTTTATTTTTTTTTTGCTAATTCAGATTTTTTTTTTAATTCATATTTTTTTTTTTGCTAATTCATATTTTTTTCTAATTCATTTTTTTTTTGCTAATTCAGATTTTTTTTTGCTCATTCATATTTTTTTTTTTTTGCTAATTCATATTTTTTTTTCTAATTCATATTTTTTTTTCCTAATTCAGATTTTTATTTTTTTTTCTAATTCATATTTTTTTTTTTGCTAATTCAGTTTTTTTTTTTCTAATTCAATATTTTTGTTTTTGCTAATTTATATATTTTTTTTTTTTTGCTAATTCAGATTTTTTTTTTTTTGCTAATTCAGATTTTTTTTTTTGCTAATTCAAATTTTTTTTTTTTTTTTTTGCTAATTCATATTTTTTTTTTTTCTAATTCAGATTTTATTTTTTTTTTTTAATTCATTTTTTTTTTTTTGCTAATTCAGATTTTTTTTTTCATTAGATATGAATTATCGTATTTTGTTTTTTTTTGCTAATTCAGATTTTTTTTTATTTTTTTTTTTTGCTAATTCAGATTTTTTTTTGCTCATTCATATTTTTTTTTTTTTTGCTAATTCAGATTTTTTTTTTTTGCTAATTCAGATTTTTTTTTGTGCTAATTCAAATTTTTTTCTTTTTTTTTGCTAATTCAGATTTGTTTTTTTTTTTTTTTTTTTTTTTTTTTTTTTTTTGTTGCTAATTCATATATTTTTTTTTTGCTAATTCATATTTTTTTTTTGCTAATTCAGATTTTTTTGCTAATTCAGATTTTTTTTGCTAATTCAGATTTTTTTTTTTTGCTTTTTCAGATTTTTTTTTTTTTTGCTAATTTTTTTTTTTTTTTGCTAATTCATATTTTTTTTTCTAATTCAGATTTTTATTTTTTTTTTCTAATTCATATTTTTTTTTTTTTTTTGCTAATTCAGATTTTTTTTTTTTCATTAGATATGAATTATCGTATTTTTGTTTTTTTTTTGCTAATTCAGATTTTTTTTTATTTTTTTTTTTTTTTTTTTTGCTAATTCAGATTGCTCATTCATATTTTTTTTTTTTGCTAATTCAGATTTTTTTTTTGTGCTAATTCAAATTTTTTTCTTTCTTTTTTTTGTTTGCTAATTCATATTTTTTTTTTCTAATTCATATTTTTTTTTTTGCTAATTCAGATTTTTTTTTGCTCATTCATATTTTTTTTTTTTGCTAATTCTTATTTTTTTTTCTAATTAATTTTTTTTTTTTTTTTTTGCTAATTCAGATTTTTATTTTTTTTTTCTAAATTCATATTTTTTTTTTTTTTTTGCTATTTCAGATTTTTTTTTTCTAATTCATATTTTTTTTTTTTTTTTGCTAATTCAGATTTTTTTCTAATATTTTTATACCCTAGATGATCTAAAGGGGTATACTAAGTTTGTCATTCCGTTTGTAACACCTCAAAATAATGATGGTAGAGCAAAATGGATTGGACACCCACGCATAATATTAAAAGTTATTTTGATTTTTGCATGTCCGTCCGTCCGTCTGTGCGCACGATAACTCGAGAACGCGTATACATAGAGAGCTGAAATTTTGTACAACGGACTTTAAAAAAAAAAGTAAAATTAGTTCGAAAATGAGACAAATCGGGCAACTCCTTCGTGGGGTTGCCATACAAAAAATTTCGTTTTCCGTTATATATTTGTACACTGCCTGAGAACGAGTAGCCGTAGAGAGCTGAAATTTGGTATGTGGTGTTTTCATTGTACTGGCAAATAAAATTTCAAAAATGGACTAAATCGGGCAACCATTCTTGGTGTTGCCATATAAAAAATTTAATTTTTTTATGTATACAGTGAAAACGACCAGTCCAAGACATTTTTATTGTACTAAAAACTTCTTCAGAATATGAAATCCTATAAAATTGGTTATAATCATTTTTTCTGTCCGACGAACCGTTCTAGACATATATGCAAAAAACCGCTGCAAAAATCAAAATTGCTCAAATGGGTACCCATACGAAATTTCATACGGGCATTCATCTAGGGTATCATAAGTATAGGTCTTAGACCAATTCTAGCTTTTTCACTCGTTTTTTTTTTTGCTAATTTTTTTTTTTTTTGCTAATTCAGATTTTTTTTTTCTAATTCATATATTTTTTTTTTTTGCTAATTCATATTTTTTTTTCTAATTCATTTTTTCTTTTTTTTTGCTAATTCAGATTTTTTTTGCTCATTCATATTTTTTTTTTTGCTAATTATTATTTTTTTTTTATTTTTTTCTAATTCATATTTTTTTTTGCTAATTCACATTTTTTTCTTTTTTTTTTGCTAATTTTTATTTTTTAATTTTTTTTTCTAATTCATTTTTTTTTTGCTAATTCAGATTTTTTTATTTTTTTTTTTGTTAATTCAGATTTTTTTTTTTTGCTAATTCAGATTTTTTTTTTTTGTTAATTTTAATTTTTTTTTTTTGCTAATTCAGATTTGTTTTTCTAATTCATATTTTTTTCCTAATTCATATTATTTTTTTTCTAATTCATATTTTTTTTTGCTAATTCAGATTTTTTTTTGCTCATTCATATTTTTTTTTTTTTGCTAATTAATTTTTTTTTTTTCTAATTCATGTTTTTTTTTGCTAATTCAGATTTTTATTTTTTTTTTCTAATTCATATTTTTTTTTTTTACTAATTCAGATTTTTTTCTTTTTTCTAATTCATATTTTTGTTTTTTTTTTTTTGCTAATTTTTTTTTTTTTTTTTTTTTTTTGCTAATTCAGATTTTTTTTTCTAATTCATATTTTTTTGCTAATTCATATTTTTTTTTTTTTTTTGCTAATTCAGATTTTTTTTTGCTCATTCATATTTTTTTTTGCTAATTCATATTTTTTTTCTTCTAATTCATAGTTTTTTTGCTAATTCAGTTTTTTTTTTTTTCTAATTCATATTTTTGTTTTTTTTTTTTTTGCTAATTCAGTTTTTTTTTTTTGCTAATTCAGATTTTTTTTTTTGCTAATTCTTATTTTTTATTTTTTTTCTAATTCATTTTTTTTTGCTAATTCATTTTTTTTTTTGCTATTTCAGTTTTTTTTTTTTTTTTTGCTAATTCAAATTTTTTTCTTTTTTTTTTTTGGCTAATTCATTTTTTTTTCTAATTCATTTTTTTTTTTGCTAATTCAGTTTTTTTTTTTTTTTTTTTTTTTTTTTTTTTTTTTTTTTTTTGCTAATTCAGATTTTTTTTTGCTAATTTTAATGTTTTTTTTGCTAATTCAGATTCATTTTTTTTTTTTTTTTTTTTTTTTTTTTTGCTAAGTCAGATTTTTTTGCTCATTCATATTTTTTTTTTTGGTAATTCATATTTTTTTTTCCAATTCATATTTTTTTTTCCTAATTCAGATTTTTAATTTCTAATTCATATTTTTTTTTTTTTGCTAATTCAGATTTTTTTTTTGCTAATTCTTATTTTTTATTTTTTTTTTTTTGCTAATTCATATTTTTTTTGTTTTTTTTTTTTTTGCTAATTCAGATTTTTTTTTTTTGCTAATTCAGATTTTTGTTTCTAATTTTTTTTTTTTTTGCTAATTCAGATTTTTTTTTGCTAATTTTTATTTTTTTTTTGCTAATTCAGATTTTTTTTTAATTCATATTTTTTTTTGCTAATTCATTTTTTTTTTTTTTGCTAATTCAGATTTATTTTTGCTCATTCATATTTTTTTTTTTGCTAATTCATATTTTTTTTCAAATTCATATTTTTTTTTTCCTAATTCAGATTTTATTTTTTTTTCTAATTCATATTTTTTTTTTGCTAATTCAGTTTTTTTTTTCTAATTCATATTTTTGTTTTTGCTAATTTATATATTTTTTTTTTTTGCTAATTCAGATTTTTTTTTTGCTAATTCAGATTTTTTTTTTGCCAATTCAAATTTTTTTTTTTTTTTTTTTTGCTAATTCATATTTTTTTTTTCTAATTCAGATTTTTATTTTTTTTTTTAATTCATTTTTTTTTTTGCTAATTCAGATTTTTTTTTTTCATTAGATATGAATTATCGTATTTTTGTTTTTTTTTTTGCTAATTCAGATTTTTTTTATTTTTTTTTTTTTTTGCTAATTCATATTTTTTTTTTCTAATTCATTTTTCTTTTGCTAATTCAGTTTTTTTTTTTTCCAATTTAGATATTTTTTGCTAATTCAGATTTTTTTTGCTAATTTTAATTTTTTTTTTGCTAATTCAGATTTTTTTTTTTTTTTTGCTAATTCAGATTTTTGTTTCTAATTTTTTTTTTTTTTGCTAATTCAGATTTTTTTTTCCTGTTTTTTTTTTTGCTAATTTTTATTTTTTTTTGCTAATTCAGATTTTTTTTTTAATTCATATTTTTTTTTGCTAATTCATTTTTTTTTTGCTAATTCAGATTTTTTTTTTGCTCATTCATATTTTTTTTTTTTTTGCTAATTCATATTTTTTTTTCTAATTCATATTTTTTTTCCTAATTCAGATTTTTATTTTTTTTTCTAATTCATATTTTTTTTTTGCTAATTCAGTTTTTTTTTTCTAATTCATATTTTTGTTTTGCTAATTTATATATTTTTTTTTTTTTGCTAATTCATATTTTTTTTTTTGCTAATTCAGATTTTTTTTTTTTTTTTTTTTTTTGCTAATTCCGATTTTTTTTTTTTGCTTTTTCAGATTTTTTTTTTTTGCTAATTTTTTTTTTTTTTGCTAATTCAGATTTTTAATTTCTAATTCATATTTTTTTTTTTTTTTTGCTAATTCAGATTTTTTTTTTGCTAATTCTTATTTTTTATTTTTTTTTTGCTAATTCATATTTTTTTTTGTTTTTTTTTTTTTTTGCTAATTCAGATTTTTTTTTTTGCTAATTCAAATTTTTTTCTTTTTTTTTTTTGCTAATTCATATTTTTTTTTCTAATTCATTTTTTTTTTTTTGCTAATTCATATTTTTTTTTTCTAATTAATTTTTTTTTTTTCTAATTCATATTTTTTTTTCTTTTGCTAATTCAGATTTTTTTTTTTCATTAGATATGAATTATCGTATTTTTGTTGTTTTTTTTTGCTAATTCAGATTTTTTTTATTTTTTTTTTGCTAATTCAGATTTTTTTTTGCTCATTCATATTTTTTTTTTTTTGCTAATTCAGATTTTTTTTTGTGCTAATTCAAATTTTTTTCTTTTTTTTTTGTTTGCTAATTCATATTTTTTTTTTTTTTTCTAATTCATATTTTTTTTTTTTTTTGCTAATTCAGATTTTTTTTTGCTCATTCATATTTTTTTTTGTTAATTCTTATTTTTTTTTTAATTAATTTTTTTTTTTTTTTTTGCTAATTCAGATTTTTATTTTTTTTTCTAATTCATATTTTTTTTTTTTGCTAATTCAGATTTTTTTTTTTTTTCTAATTCATATTTTTTTTTTTTTTTTGCTAATTCAGATTTTTTCCTAATATTTTTATACCCTAGATGAAATCTAAAGGGGTATACTAAGTTTGTCATTCCGTTTGTAACACCTCGAAATAATGATGGTAGAGCAAAATGGATTGGACACCCACGCATAATATTAAAAGTTATTTTGATTTTTGCATGTCCGTCCGTCCGCCTGTGCGCACGATAACTCGAGAACGCGTACACATAGAGAGCTGAAATTTTGTACACGGACTTTAAAAAAAAAGTAAAATTAAGTTCGAAAATGAGACAAATCGGGCAACTCCTTCGTGGGGTTGCCATACAAAAATTTCGTTTTCCGTTATATATTTGTACACTGCCTGAGAGCGAGTAGCCGTAGAGAGCTGAAATTTGGTACGTGTGTTTTCATTGTACTGGCAAATAAAATTTCAAAAATGGACTAAATCGGGCAACCCATTCTTGGTGTTGCCATATAAGAAATTTAGGTTTTTTATGTATACTGTGAAAACGACCAGTCCAAGACATTTTTATTGTACTAAAAACTTCTTCAGAATATGAAATCCTATAAAATTGGTTATAATCATTTTTTCTGTCCGACGAACCGTTCTAGACATATATGCAAAAAAACCGCTGCAAAAATCAAAATTGCTCAAATGGGTACCCATACGAATTTTCATACGGGCATTCATCTAGGGTATCATAAGTATAGGTCTTAGACCAATTCTAGCTTTTTCACTCGTTTTTTTTTTTTGCTAATTTTTTTTTTTTTTTGCTAATTCAGATTTTTTTTTTCTAATTCATATATATTTTTTTTTTGCTAATTCATATTTTTTTTTCTAATTCATTTTTTCTTTTTTTTTGCTAATTCAGATTTTTTTTTGCTCATTCATATTTTTTTTTTTTGCTAATTATTATTTTTTTTTTATTTTTTTCTAATTCATATTTTTTTTTGCTAATTCACATTTTTTTCTTTTTTTTTTGCTAATTTTTATTTTTTAATTTTTTTTTCTAATTCATTTTTTTTTTGCTAATTCAGATTTTTCTATTTTTTTTTTTGTTAATTCAGATTTTTTTTTTTTTTGCTAATTCAGATTTTTTTTTTTGTTAATTTTAATTTTTTTTTTTGCTAATTCAGATTTTTTTTCTAATTCATATTTTTTTCCTAATTCATATTATTTTTTTTCTAATTCATATTTTTTTTTGCTAATTCTGATTTTTTTTTGCTCATTCATATTTTTTTTTTTTTGCTAATTCATTTTTTTTTTCTAATTCATGTTTTTTTTTGCTAATTCAGATTTTTATTTTTTTTTCTAATTCATATTTTTTTTTTTTACTAATTCAGATTTTTTTCTTTTTTCTAATTCATATTTTTGTTTTTTTTTTTTGCTAATTAATTTTTTTTTTTTTTTTTTTTTTTGTTAATTCAGATTTTTTTTGCTAATTCAGATTTTTTTTTTTTTTGCTAATTCAGATTTTTTTTTCTAATTTTTTTTGCTAATTCAGATTTTGTTTTGCTAATTCAGATTTATTTTTTTTTTCTAATTAATTTTTTTTTTTTTTTTTTTGCTAATTCAGATTTTTTTTTTGCTCATTCATATTTTTTTTTTTTTGCTAATACATATTTTTTTTATTTTTTTCTAATTCATATATTTTTTTTGCTAATTCAAATTTTTTTTTTTTTTTTTGCTAATTCTTATTTTTTATTTTTTTTTCTAAATCAGATTTTTTTTTTGCTAATTCAGATTTTTTGTTTTTTTTTGCTAATTTTTTTTTTTTTTTTTTTTTTTGCTAATTCAGATTTTTTTTTCTAATTCATATTTTTTTGCTAATTCATATTTTTTTTTTTTCTAATTCATATTTTTATTTTTTTTTGCTAATTCAGATTTTTTGCTAATTCATATTTTTTTTTCAAATTCATATTTTTTTTTTCCTAATTCAGATTTTTATTTTTTTTTCTAATTCATATTTTTTTTTGCTAATTCAGTTTTTTTTTTCTAATTCATATTTTGTTTTTGCTAATTTATATATTTTTTTTTTTGCTAATTCAGATTTTTTTTTTTTTGCTAATTCAGATTTTTTTTTTGCTAATTCAAATTTTTTTTTTTTTTTTTGCTAATTCATATTTTTTTTTTTTCTAATTCAGATTTTTATTTTTTTTTTTAATTCATTTTTTTTTTGCTAATTCAGATTTTTTTTTTTTCATTAGATATGAATTATCGTATTTTTGTTTTTTTTTGCTAATTCAGATTTTTTTTATTTTTTTTTTTTTGCTAATTCATATTTTTTTTTCTAATTCATTTTTTTTTTGCTAATTCAGTTTTTTTTTTTTTTTTTTTTTTTTCCAATTTAGATATTTTTTGCTAATTCAGATTTTTTTTGCTAATTTTAATTTTTTTTTTGCTAATTCAGATTTTTTTTTTTTTTTTGCTAATTCAGATTTTTGTTTCTAATTTTTTTTTTTTTTTGCTAATTCAGATTTTTTTTTCCTAACTGTTTTTTTTTTGCTAATTTTTATTTTTTTTTGCTAATTCAGATTTTTTTTTTAATTCATATTTTTTTTTGCTAATTCATTTTTTTTTTTGCTAATTCAGATTTTTTTTTTTTGCTCATTCATATTTTTTTTTTTTTTTGCTAATTCATATTTTTTTTTTCTAATTCATATTTTTTTTTTTCCTAATTCAGATTTTTATTTTTTTTTTCTAATTCATATTTTTTTTTTGCTAATTCAGTTTTTTTTTTCTAATTCATATTTTTGTTTTTGCTAATTTATATATTTTTTTTTTTTGCTAATTCAGATTTTTTTTTTTTTTTTGCTAATTCAGATTTTTTTTTTTTTTTTTGCTAATTCATATTTTTTTTTTTCTAATTCAGATTTTTATTTTTTTTTTAATTCATTTTTTTTTTTGCTAATTCAGATTTTTTTTTTTTCATTAGATATGAATTATCGTATTTTTGTTTTTTTTTTGCTAATTCAGATTTTTTTTATTTTTTATTTTTTGCTAATTCAGATTTTTTTTTGCTCATTCATATTTTTTTTTTTTTGCTAATTCAGATTTTTTTTTGTGCTAATTCAAATTTTTTTCTTTTTTTTTTGCTAATTCAGATTTGTTTTTTTTTTTTTTTTTTTTTTTTTTGTTGCTAATTCATATATTTTTTTTTTGCTAATTCATATTTTTTTTTTTGCTAATTCAGATTTTTTTTTTTTTTTTTTTTTTTTTGCTAATTCCGATTTTTTTTTTTTTTGCTTTTTCAGATTTTTTTTTTTTTGCTAATTTTTTTTTTTTTTTTTGCTAATTCAGATTTTTAATTTCTAATTCATATTTTTTTTTTTTTTTGCTAATTCAGATTTTTTTTTTGCTAATTCTTATTTTTTATTTTTTTTTTGCTAGTTCATATTTTTTTTTGTTTTTTTTTTTTTTTTGCTAATTCAGATTTTTTTTTTTGCTAATTCAAATTTTTTTCTTTTTTTTTTTTGCTAATTCATATTTTTTTTTCTAATTCATTTTTTTTTTTTTTGCTAATTCAGTTTTTTTTTTTTTTTTTTTTTTTTTTTTTTTTTTTTTTTTGCTAATTCATATTTTTTTTTTCTAATTAATTTTTTTTTTTTTCTAATTCATATTTTTTTTTTTTTTGCTAATTCAGATTTTTTTTTTTCATTAGATATGAATTATCGTATTTTTGTTTTTTTTTTTTTTGCTAATTCAGATTTTTTTTATTTTTTTTTTTTGCTAATTCAGATTTTTTTTTGCTCATTCATATTTTTTTTTTTTGCTAATTCAGATTTTTTTTTGTGCTAATTCAAATTTTTTTCTTTTTTTTTTGTTTGCTAATTCATATTTTTTTTTTTTTTTCTAATTCATATTTTTTTTTTTTTGCTAATTCAGATTTTTTTTTGCTCATTCATATTTTTTTTTGTTAATTCTTATTTTTTTTTAATTAATTTTTTTTTTTTTTTTTTGCTAATTCAGATTTTTATTTTTTTTCTAATTCATATTTTTTTTTTTTTGCTAATTCAGATTTTTTTTTTTTTTTCTAATTCATATTTTTTTTTTTTTGCTAATTCAGATTTTTTCCTAATATTTTTATACCCTAGATGAAATCTAAAGGGGTATACTAAGTTTGTCATTCCGTTTGTAACACCTCGAAATAATGATGGTAGAGCAAAATGGATTGGACACCCACGCATAATATTAAAAGTTATTTTGATTTTTGCATGTCCGTCCGTCCGCCTGTGCGCACGATAACTCGAGAACGCGTACACATAGAGAGCTGAAATTTTGTACACGGACTTTAAAAAAAAAGTAAAATTAAGTTCGAAAATGAGACAAATCGGGCAACTCCTTCGTGGGGTTGCCATACAAAAATTTCGTTTTCCGTTATATATTTGTACACTGCCTGAGAGCGAGTAGCCGTAGAGAGCTGAAATTTGGTACATGGTGTTTTCATTGTACTGGCAAATAAAATTTCAAAATGGACTAAATCGGGCAACCCATTCTTGGTGTTGCCATATAAAAAATTTAGGTTTTTTATGTATACTGTGAAAACGACCAGTCCAAGACATTTTTATTGTACTAAAAACTTCTTCAGAATATGAAATCCTATAAAATTGGTTATAATCATTTTTTCTGTCCGACGAACCGTCCTAGAAATATATGCAAAAAACCGGTGCAAAAATCAAAATTGCTCAAATGGGTACCCATACGAAATTTCATACGGGCATTCATCTAGGGTATCATAAGTATTGGTCTTAGACCAATTCTAGCTTTTTCACTTGTTTTTTTTTTTGCTAATTTTTTTTTTTTTTTGCAAATTCAGATTTTTTTTTCTAATTCATATATTTTTTTTTTTTTTGCTAATTCATATTTTTTTTTCTAATTCATTTTTTCTTTTTTTTTTGCTAATTCAGATTTTTTTTGCTCATTCATATTTTTTTTTTTTGCTAATTATTATTTTTTTTTTATTTTTTTCTAATTCATATTTTTTTTTGCTAATTCACATTTTTTTCTTTTTTTTTTGCTAATTTTTATTTTTTAATTTTTTTTTTCTAATTCATTTTTTTTTGCTAATTCAGATTTTTTTATTTTTTTTTTGTTAATTCAGATTTTTTTTTTTGCTAATTCAGATTTTTTTTTTTTGTTAATTTTAATTTTTTTTTTTCTAATTCATTTTTTCTTTTTTTTTTGCTAATTCAGATTTTTTTTGCTCATTCATATTTTTTTTTTTTTGCTAATTATTATTTTTTTTTTATTTTTTTCTAATTCATATTTTTTTTTGCTAATTCACATTTTTTTCTTTTTTTTTTGCTAATTTTTATTTTTTAATTTTTTTTTCTAATTCATTTTTTTTTTGCTAATTCAGATTTTTTTATTTTTTTTTTGTTAATTCAGATTTTTTTTTTTGCTAATTCAGATTTTTTTTTTTTGTTAATTTTAATTTTTTTTTTTTGCTAATTCAGATTTTTTTTTCTAATTCATATTTTTTTCCTAATTCATATTATTTTTTTTCTAATTCATATTTTTTTTTTTGCTAATTCAGATTTTTTTTTGCTCATTCATATTTTTTTTTTTTTTGCTAATTCATTTTTTTTTCTAATTCATGTTTTTTTTTGTTTTTTTTTTTTTGCTAATTCAGATTTTTATTTTTTTTTTCTAATTCATATTTTTTTTTTTTTACTAATTCAGATTTTTTTCTTTTTTCTAATTCATATTTTTGTTTTTTTTTTTTTTTTGCTAATTCATTTTTTTTTTTTTTTTGTTAATTCAGATTTTTTTTGCTAATTCAGATTTTTTTTGCTCATCCATATTTTTTTTTTGCTAATTCATATTTTTTGCTAATTCAGATTTTTTTTTTTTTTGCTAATTCAGATTTTTTTTTCTAATTTTTTTTTGCTAATTCAGATTTTGTTTTGCTAATTCAGATTTATTTTTTTTTTTCTAATTAATTTTTTTTTTTTTTTTTTTTGCTAATTCAGATTTTTTTTTTGCTCATTCATATTTTTTTTTTTTGCTAATACATATTTTTTTTATTTTTTTCTAATTCATATTTTTTTTTTGCTAATTCAATTTTTTATTTTTTTTTGCTAATTCTTATTTTTTATTTTTTTTTCTAAATCAGATTTTTTTTTGCTAATTCAGATTTTTTTGTTTTTTTTTGCTAATTTTTTTTTTTTTTGCTAATTCAGATTTTTTTTCTAATTCATATTTTTTTGCTAATTCATATTTTTTTTTCTAATTCATTTTTTTTTTGCTAATTCAGTTTTTTTTTTTTTTTTTTTTTTTTTTTTTTTTTTTTTTTTTTTTTTTTTTTGCTAATTCAGATTTTTTTTTGCTAATTTTAATGTTTTTTTTTGCTAATTCAGATTCATTTTTTTTTTTCTAATTCATATTTTTTTTTTTTGCTAATTCCGATTTTTTTTTTGCTAATTCCGATTTTTTTTTTTTTTTTTTTTTTTTTTTTTTTTTACTAAGTCAGATTTTTTTGCTCATTCATATTTTTTTTTTGGTAATTCATATTTTTTTTTCCAATTCATATTTTTTTTCCTAATTCAGATTTTTAATTTCTAATTCATATTTTTTTTTTTTTTTGCTAATTCAGATTTTTTTTTGCTAATTCTTATTTTTTATTTTTTTTTTTTTGCTAATTCATATTTTTTTTTTTTTGCTAATTCAGATTTTTTTTTTTTTGCTAACTCAAATTTTTTTCTTTTTTTTTTTGCTAATTCGTATTTTTTTTTCTAATTCATTTTTTTTTTTTTGCTAATTCAGTTTTTTTTTTTTTTTTTTTTTTTTTTTTTTTTTTTTTTCCAATTTAGATATTTTTTGCTAATTCAGATTTTTTTTGCTAATTTTAATTTTTTTTTTTGCTAATTCAGATTTTGTTTCTAATTTTTTTTTTTTTGCTAATTCAGATTTTTTTTTCCTAACTGTTTTTTTTCTGCTAATTTTTATTTTTTTTTGCTAATTCAGATTTTTTTTTTAATTCATATTTTTTTTTGCTAATTCATTTTTTTTTTGCTAATTCAGATTTTTTTTTGCTCATTCATATTTTTTTTTTTTTTTGCTAATTCATATTTTTTTTCTTCTAATTCATATTTTTTTTTTCCTAATTCAGATTTTTATCTTTTTTTTCTAATTCATATTTTTTTTTTTGCTAATTCAGTTTTTTTTTTCTAATTCATATTTTTGCTTTTGCTAATTTATATATATTTTTTTTTTTGCTAATTCAGATTTTTTTTTTTTTTGCTAATTCAGATTTTTTTTTTTGCTAATTCAAAATTTTTTTTTTTTTTTTTTTTGCTAATTCATATTTTTTTTTTTTTCTAATTCAGATTTTTATTTTCTTTTTAATTCATTTTTTTTTTTTTTGCTAATTCAGATTTTTTTTTTTCATTAGATATGAATTATCGTATTTTTGTTTTTTTTTTTGCTAATTCAGATTTTTTTTATTTTTTTTTTTGCTAATTCAGATTTTTTTTGCTCATTCATATTTTTTTTTTTGCTAATTCAGATTTTTTTTGTGCTAATTCAAATTTTTTTCTTTTTTTTTTGCTAATTCAGATTTGTTTTTTTTTTTTTTTTTTTTTTTTTGTTGCTAATTCATATATTTTTTTTTTGCTAATTCATATTTTTTTTTTATTTTTTTTGCTAATTCAGATTTTGTTTTGCTAATTCAGATTTTTTTTTTCTAATTGTTTTTTTTTTGATAATTTTTATTTTTTTTTGCTAATTCAGATTTTTTTTTAATTCATATTTTTTTTTTGCTAATTCATATTTTTTTCTAATTCATTTTTTTTTGCTAATTCAGATTTTTTTTTTGCTCATTCATATTTTTTTTTTTTGCTAATTCATATTTTTTTTTTTTTTTATTCATATTTTTTTTTCCTAATTCAGATTTTTATTTTTTTTTCTAATTCATATTTTTTTTTTGCTAATTCAGTTTTTTTTTCTAATTCATATTTTTGTTTTTGCTAATTTATATATTTTTTTTTTTTTGCTAATTAAGTTTTTTGTTTTTTTGCTAATTCATATTTTATTTTTTTGCTAATTCAAATTTTTTTTTTTTTGCTAATTCATATTTTTTTTTTCTAATTCAGATTTTTATTTTTTTTTTAATTAATTTTTTTTTTTTGCTAATTCAGATTTTTTTTTTTCATTAGATATGAGTTATCGTATTTTTGTTTTTTTTTTGCTAATTCAGATTTTTTTTATTTTTTTTTTTTGCTAATTCAGATTTTTTTTTGCTCATTCATTTATTTTTTTTTTGCTAATTCAGATTTTTTTTTTTTTTTTTGCTAATTCAGATTTTTTTTTTTTTTTTGCTAATTCAGATTTTTTTTTCCTAATTGTTTTTTTTTTTTGATAATTTTTATTTTTTTTTGCTAATTCAGATTTTTTTTTTAATTCATATTTTTTTTTTGCTAATTCATATTTTTTTCTAATTCATTTTTTTTTTGCTAATTCAGATTTTTTTTTTGCTCATTCATATTTTTTTTTTTTTTGCTAATTCATATTTTTTTTTCTAATTCATATTTTTTTTTCCTAATTCAGATTTTTATTTTTTTTTCTAATTCATATTTTTTTTTTTTGCTAATTCAGTTTTTTTTTTCTAATTCATATTTTTGTTTTTGCTAATTTATATATTTTTTTTTTTTGCTAATTCAGATTTTTTTTTTTTTTTGCTAATTCAGATTTTTTTTTTTTGCTAATTCAAATTTTTTTTTTTTTTTTTTGCTAATTCATATTTTTTTTTTTTTTCTAATTCAGATTTTTATTTTTTTTTTTATTCATTTTTTTTTTTTTGCTAATTCAGATTTTTTTTTTCATTAGATATGAATTATCGTATTTTTGTTTTTTTTTTGCTAATTCAGATTTTTTTTATTTTTTTTTTTGCTAATTCAGATTTTTTTTTGCTCATTCATATTTTTTTTTTTTTTTGCTAATTCAGATTTTTTTTTGTGCTAATTCAAATTTTTTTCTTTTTTTTTTGCTAATTCAGATTTGTTTTTTTTTTTTTTTTTTTTTTTTTTTTTTGTTGCTAATTCATATATTTTTTTTTTTGCTAATTCATATTTTTTTTTTGCTAATTCAGATTTTTTTGCTAATTCAGATTTTTTTTATTTTTTTTTTTTCTAATTCAGATTTTTTTTTAATTCATATTTTTTTTTTGCTAATTCATATTTTTTTCTAATTCATATTTTTTTCTAATTCATTTTTTTTTGCTAATTCAGATTTTTTTTTTGCTCATTCATATTTTTTTTTTTGCTAATTCATATTTTTTTTTTCTAATTCATATTTTTTTTTCCTAATTCAGATTTTTATTTTTTTTTCTAATTCATATTTTTTTTTTTTGCTAATTCAGTTTTTTTTTCTAATTCATATTTTTGTTTTTGCTAATTTATATATATTTTTTTTTGCTAATTCAGATTTTTTTTTTTTTTTTTGCTAATTCAGATTTTTTTTTTTTGCTAATTCAATTTTTTTTTTTTTTTTTTTTTTGCTAATTCATATTTTTTTTTTCTAATTCAGATTTTTATTTTTTTTTTTAATTAATTTTTTTTTTTTGCTAATTCAGATTTTTTTTTTCATTAGATATGAATTATCGTATTTTTGTTTTTTTTTTGCTAATTCAGATTTTTTTTATTTTTTTTTTTGCTAATTCAGATTTTTTTTTGCTCATTCATTTATTTTTTTTTTTGCTAATTCAGATTTTTTTTCTAATTTTTTTTTTTTGCTAATTTTTTTTTTGCTAATTCAGATTTTTTTTTTTTTTTTTTTGCTAATTCAGATTTTTTTTTTTTTTTGCTAATTCAGATTTTGTTTTGCTAATTCAGATTTTTTTTTTCCTAATTGTTTTTTTTTTTGATAATTTTTACTTTTTTTTTCTAATTCAGATTTTTTTTTTAATTCATATTTTTTTTTTGCTAATTCATATTTTTTTCTAATTCATTTTTTTTTTGCTAATTTTTATTTTTTTTTTCTAATTCATATTTTTTTTTTTGCTAATTCAGTTTTTTTTTTCTAATTCATATTTTTGTTTTTGCTAATTTATATATTTTTTTTTTTTGCTAATTCAGATTTTTTTTTTTTTTTTGCTAATTCAGATTTTTTTTTTTGCTAATTCAAATTTTTTTTTTTTTTTTTTGCTAATTCATATTTTTTTTTTTTTCTAATTCAGATTTTTATTTTTTTTTTTATTCATTTTTTTTTTTTGCTAATTCAGATTTTTTTTTTCATTAGATATGAATTATCGTATTTTTGTTTTTTTTTTGCTAATTCAGATTTTTTTTATTTTTTTTTTTGCTAATTCAGATTTTTTTTTGCTCATTCATATTTTTTTTTTTTTTTGCTAATTCAGATTTTTTTTTGTGCTAATTCAAATTTTTTTCTTTTTTTTTTGCTAATTCAGATTTGTTTTTTTTTTTTTTTTTTTTTTTTTTTTTGTTGCTAATTCATATATTTTTTTTTTGCTAATTCATATTTTTTTTTTTGCTAATTCAGATTTTTTTGCTAATTCAGATTTTTTTTTTTTTTTTTTTTTTTGCTAATTCAGATTTTTTTTTTTTTTGCTTTTTCAGATTTTTTTTTTTTTGCTAATTTTTTTTTTTTTTTTGCTAATTCATTCAGATTTTTTTTGTGTTAATTCAAATTTTTTTCTTTTTTTTTTGCTAATTCAGATTTGTTTTTTTTTTTTTTTTTTTTTTTTTGTTGCTAATTCATATATTTTTTTTTTGCTAATTCATATTTTTTTTTTATTTTTTTTGCTAATTCAGATTTTGTTTTGCTAATTCAGATTTTTTTTTTTCTAATTGTTTTTTTTTTTGATAATTTTTTTTTTTTTTTGCTAATTCAGATTTTTTTTTAATTCATATTTTTTTTTTGCTAATTCGTATTTTTTTCTAATTCATTTTTTTTTTGCTAATTCAGATTTTTTTTTTGCTCATTCATATTTTTTTTTTTTGCTAATTCATATTTTTTTTTTCTAATTCATATTTTTTTTTTCCTAATTCAGATTTTTATTTTTTTTTTCTAATTCATATTTTTTTTTTTTTTGCTAATTCAGTTTTTTTTTCTAATTCATATTTTTGTTTTTGCTAATTTATATATTTTTTTTTTTTTGCTAATTCAGATTTTTTTTTTTTTTTGCTAATTCAGATTTTTTTTTTTGCTAATTCAAATTTTTTTTTTTTTTTTTTTTGCTAATTCATATTTTTTTTTTTCTAATTCAGATTTTTTTTTTTTCATTAGATATGAATTATCGTATTTTTGTTTTTTTTTTGCTAATTCAGATTTTTTTTATTTTTTTTTTTGCTAATTCAGATTTTTTTTTGCTCATTCATTTATTTTTTTTTTTGCTAATTCAGATTTTTTTTCTAATTTTTTTTTTTTGCTAATTTTTTTTTTGCTAATTCAGATTTTTTTTTTTTTTTTTTGCTAATTCAGATTTTTTTTTTTTTTTTTGCTAATTCAGATTTTGTTTTGCTAATTCAGATTTTTTTTTTCCTAATTGTTTTTTTTTTGATAATTTTTATTTTTTTTTGCTAATTCAGATTTTTTTTTTAATTCATATTTTTTTTTTTGCTAATTCATATTTTTTTTCTAATTCATTTTTTTTTTGCTAATTCAGATTTTTTTTTTGCTCATTCATATTTTTTTTTTTGCTAATTCATATTTTTTTTTCTAATTCATATTTTTTTTTCCTAATTCAGATTTTTATTTTTTTTTCTAATTCATATTTTTTTTTTTGCTAATTCAGTTTTTTTTTCTAATTCATATTTTTGTTTTTGCTAATTTATATATTTTTTTTTTTTTGCTAATTCAGATTTTTTTTTTTTTTTCTAATTCAGATTTTTTTTTTTTGCTAATTCAAATTTTTTTTTTTTTTTTTTGCTAATTCATATTTTTTTTTTTTTTCTAATTCAGATTTTTATTTTTTTTTTTTATTCATTTTTTTTTTTTTTGCTAATTCAGATTTTTTTTTTCATTAGATATGAATTATCGTATTTTTGTTTTTTTTTTGCTAATTCAGATTTTTTTTATTTTTTTTTTTTGCTAATTCAGATTTTTTTTTGCTCATTCATATTTTTTTTTTTTTTGCTAATTCAGATTTTTTTTTGTGCTAATTCAAATTTTTTTCTTTTTTTTTTGCTAATTCAGATTTGTTTTTTTTTTTTTTTTTTTTTTTTTTTTTGTGTTGCTAATTCATATATTTTTTTTTTTGCTAATTCATATTTTTTTTTTGCTAATTCAGATTTTTTTGCTAATTCAGATAAAAAGTTTTTTTTTTTTTTTTTTTTTTGCTAATTCAGATTTTTTTTTTTTTTGCTTTTTCAGATTTTTTTTTTTTTGCTAATTTTTTTTTTTTTTTTGCTAATTCATATTTTTTTTTCTAATTCAGATTTTTATTTTTTTTTCTAATTCATATTTTTTTTTTTTTGCTAATTCAGATTTTTTTTTTTTTTTCATTAGATATGAATTATCGTATTTTTGTTTTTTTTTTTGCTAATTCAGATTTTTTTTTATTTTTTTTATTTTTTTTTTTTTTTGCTAATTCAGATTTTTTTTTGCTCATTCATATTTTTTTTTTTTTGCTAATTCAGATTTTTTTTTTGTGCTAATTCAAATTTTTTTCTTTCTTTTTTTTGTTTGCTAATTCATATTTTTTTTTTCTAATTCATATTTTTTTTTTTTGCTAATTCAGATTTTTTTTTGCTCATTCATATTTTTTTTTTTGCTAATTCTTATTTTTTTTTCTAATTAATTTTTTTTTTTTTTTTTTTGCTAATTCAGATTTTTATTTTTTTTTTCTAATTCATATTTTTTTTTTTTTTTTTTGCTAATTCAGATTTTTTTTTTCTAATTCATATTTTTTTTTTTTTTTTGCTAATTCAGATTTTTTTCTAATATTTTTATACCCTAGATGATCTAAAGGGGTATACTAAGTTTGTCATTCCGTTTGTAACACCTCGAAATAATGATGGTAGAGCAAAATGGATTGGACACCCACGCATAATATTAAAAGTTATTTTGATTTTTGCATGTCCGTCCGTCCGCCTGTGCGCACGATAACTCGAGAACGCGTACACATAGAGAGCTGAAATTTTGTACACGGACTTTAAAAAAAAAAGTAAAATTAAGTTCGAAAATGAGTCAAATCGGGCAACTCCTTCGTGGGGTTGCCATACAAAAATTTCGTTTTCCGTTATATATTTGTACACTGCCTGAGAACGAGTAGCCGTAGAGAGCTGAAATTTGGTACGTGGTGTTTTCATTGTACTGGCAAATAAAATTTCAAAAATGGACTAAATCGGGCAACCCATTCTTGGTGTTGCCATATAAAAAATTTAGGTTTTTTATGTATACTGTGAAAACGACCAGTCCAAGACATTTTTATTGTACTAAAAACTTCTTCAGAATATGAAATCCTATAAAATTGGTTATAATCATTTTTTCTGTCCGACGAACCGTTCTAGACATATATGCAAAAAACCGCTGCAAAAATTAAAATTGCTCAAATGGGTACCCATACGAAATTTCATACGGGCATTCATCTAGGGTATCATAAGTATTGGTCTTAGACCAATTCTAGCTTTTTCACTTGTTTTTTTTTTTTGCTAATTTTTTTTTTTTTTTTGCTAATTCAGATTTTTTTTTTCTAATTCATATATTTTTTTTTTTGCTAATTCATATTTTTTTTTCCAATTCATATTTTTTTTTCCTAATTCAGATTTTTAATTTCTAATTCGTATTTTTTTTTTTTTACTAATTCAGATTTTTTTTTTGCTAATTCTTATTTTTTATTTTTTTTTTTGCTAATTCATATTTTTTTTTGTTTTTTTTTTGCTAATTCAAATTTTTTTCTTTTTTTTTTTTGCTAATTCATTTCATATTTTTTTTTCTAATTCATTTTTTTTTTGCTAATTCAGTTTTTTTTTGTTTTTTTTTTTTTTTTTTTTTCCAATTTAGATATTTTTTGCTAATTCAGATTTTTTTTTACTAATTTTAATTTTTTTTTTGCTAATTCAGATTTTTTTTTTTTTTTTGCTAATTCAGATTTTTTTTTCTAATTTTTTTTTTTTTTTTGCTAATTCAGATTTTTTTTTCCTAACTGTTTTTTTTTCTAATTTTTTTTTTTTTTGCTAATTCAGATTTTTTTTTCCTAACTGTTTTTTTTTTGCTAATTTTTATTTTTTTTTTGCTAATTCATATTTTTTTTTGCTAATTCATTTTTTTTTTGCTAATTCAGATTTTTTTTTTGCTCATTCATATTTTTTTTTTTTTGCTAAATCATATTTTTTTTTCTAATTCATATTTTTTTTTTCCTAATTCAGATTTTTATTTTTTTTTTCTAATTCATATTATTTTTTGCTAATTCAGTTTTTTTTTCTAATTCATATTTTTGTTTTTGCTAATTTATATATTTTTTTTTTTTCTAATTCAGATTTTTTTTTTTTTTTGCTAATTCAGATTTTTTTTTTTTTTGCTAATTCAAATTTTTTTCTTTTTTTTTTTTTTTGCTAATTCATATTTTTTTTTTTCTAATTCAGATTTTTATTTTTTTTTCTAATTCATATTTTTTTTTTTTGCTAATTCAGATTTTTTTTTTTTCATTCGATATGAATTATCGTATTTTTGTTTTTTTTTTTTGCTAATTCAGATTTTTTTTTTGCTCATTCATATTTTTTTTTTTTTGCTAATTCAGATTTTTTTTTTGTTTTTTCTTTTTTTTTTTTGTTTGCTAATTCATATTTTTTTTTTTTCTAATTCATATTTTTTTTTTTTTTGCTAATTCAGATTTTTTTTTGCTCATTCATATTTTTTTTTGTTAATTCTTATTTTTTTTTCTAATTAATTTTTTTTTTTTTTTTTTTGCTAATTCAGATTTTTATTTTTTTTTCTAATTCATATTTTTTTTTTTTTTTTGCTAATTCAGATTTTTTTTTTTTCTAAATCCTTTTTTTTTTTTTTTTTTTTTTTTGCTAATTCAGATTTTTTCCTAATATTTTTATACCCTAGATGAAATCTAAAGGGGTATACTAAGTTTGTCATTCCGTTTGTAACACCTCGAAATAATGATGGTAGAGCAAAATGGATTGGACACCCACGCATAATATTAAAATTTATTTTGATTTTTGCATGTCCGTCCGTCCGCCTGTGCGCACGATAACTCGAGAACGCGTACACATAGAGAGCTGAAATTTTGTACACGGACTTTAAAAAAAAAAGTAAAATTAAGTTCGAAAATGAGACAAATCGGGCAACTCCTTCGTGGGGTTGCCATACAAAAATTTCGTTTTCCGTTATATATTTGTACACTGCCTGAGAACGAGTAGCCGTAGACAGCTGAAATTTGGTACATGGTGTTTCCATTGTATTGGCAAATAAAATTTCAAAAATGGACTAAATCGGGCAACCCATACTTGGTGTTGCCATATAAAAAATTTAGGTTTTTTATGTATACTGTGAAAACGACCAGTCCAAGACATTTTTATTGTACTAAAAACTTCTTCAGAATACGAAATCCTATAAAATTGGTTATAATCATTTTTTCTGTCCGACGAACCGTTCTAGAAATATATGCAAAAAACCGCTGCAAAAATCAAAATTGCTCAAATGGGTACCCATACGAAATTTCATACGGGCATTCATCTAGGGTATCATAAATATTGGTCTTAGACCAATTCTAGCTTTTTCACTTGTTTTTTTTTTGCTAATTTTTTTTTTTTTTGCTAATTCAGATTATTTTTTTTGCTCATTCATATTTTTTTTTTTTTTTTTTAATTTTAATTTTTTTTTTTTGCTAATTCAGATTTTTTTTTCTAATTCATATTTTTTTTCTAATTCATTTTTTTTTTTTTTGCTAATTCAGATTTTTTTTTTGCTCATTCATATTTTTTTTTTGCTAATTCATATTTTTTTTTCTAATTCATGTTTTTTTTTTTTTGCTAATTCAGATTTTTTTCTTTCTTCTAATTCATATTTTTGTTTTTTTTTTGCTAATTCATTTTTTTTTTTTTTGTTAATTCATATGTTTTTTGCTAATTCAGATTTTTTTTTGCTCATTCATATTTTTTTTTGCTAATTCATATTTTTTGCTAATTCAGATTTTTTTTTTTTTGCTAATTCAGATTTTTTTTTGTTCTAATTTTTTTTTTGCTAATTTTTATTTTTTTTTTTTTGCTAATTCAGATTTTTTTTTTTTTGCTAATTCAGATTTTTTTTCTAATTTTTTTTGCTAATTCAGATTTTGTTTTGCTAATTCAGATTTATTTTTTTTTTCTAATTAATTTTTTTTTTTTTTTGCTAATTCAGATTTTTTTTTGCTCATTCATATTTTTTTTTTTTTTTGCTAATACATATTTTTTTTATTTTTTTCTAATTCATATTTTTTTTTTGCTAATTCACATTTTTTTTTTTTTTTTTTTTTTTGCTAATTCTTATTTTTTATTTTTTTTTCTGATTCAGATTTTTTTTGCTAATTCAGATTTTTTTGTTTTTTTTAGCTAATTTTTTTTTTTTTTTTTGCTAATTCAGATTTTTTTTTTCTAATTCATATTTTTTTCCTAATTCATATTATTTTTTTTCTAATTCATATTTTTTTTTTTTTTTTGCTAATTCAGATTTTTTTTTTGCTCATTCATATTTTTTTTTTGCTAATTCATATTTTTTTTTTCTAATTCATGTTTTTTCTTTGTTTTTTTTTTTTTTTGCTAATTCAGATTTTTATTTTTTTTTCTAATTCATATTTTTGTTTTTTTTTTTTGCTAATTCAGATTTTTTTTTTGCTCATTCATATTTTTTTTTTTTTGCTAATACATATTTTTTTTATTTTTTTCTAATTCATATTTTTTATTTTTTTTGCTAATTCACATTTTTTGTTTTTTTGCTAATTCTTATTTTTTATTTTTTTTTTCTAAATCAGATTTTTTTTGCTAATTCAGATTTTTTTTTTTTGCTAATTCAGATTTTTTTCTAATTCATATTTTTTTGCTAATTCATATTTTTTTTTCTAATTCATATTTTTTGCTAATTCACATTTTTATTGTACTAAAAACTTCTTCAGAATTCGAAATCCTATAAAATTGGTTATAATCATTTTTTCTGTCCGACGAACCGTTCTAGAAATATATGCGAAAAACCACTGCAAAAATCAAAATTGCTCAAATGGGTACCCATACGAAATTTCATACGGGCATTCATCTAGGGTATCATAAGTATTGGTCTTAGACCAATTCTAGCTTTTTCAATTGGTTTTTTTTTCTAATTTTTTTTTCTAATTCATTTTTTTGCTAATTTTTTTTTTTTTGCTAATTCAGATTTTTTTTTTTTTTTTGCTAATTCAGATTTTTTTTGCTCATTCATATTTTGTTTTTTTTTTTGCTAATACATTTTTTTTTATTTTTTTCTAATTCATATTTTTTTTTGCTAATTCACATTTGTTTCTTTTTTTTTTTTGCTAATTGTTATTTTTTATTTTTTTTTTCTAATTCAGATTTTTTTTTTTTTTTTTTTTTTGCTAATTCAGATTTTTTTTGTTTTTTTTGCTAATTTTTTTTTTTTTTTTTTTTGCTAATTCAGATTTTTTTTTCTAATTCATATTTTTTTGCTAATTCATATTTTTTTTTTTTTTTTTTTTGCTAATTCAGATTTTTTTTTTTTTTTGCTTTTTCAGATTTTTTTTTTTTGCTAATTTTTTTTTTTTTGCTAATTCAGATTTTTTTTTTCTAATTCATATTTTTTTTGTTTTTGTTTTTTTTCTAATTCATATTTTTGGCTAATTCAGATTTTTTTTGCTCATTCATATTTTTTTTTTCTCATTCATTTATTTTTTTTTTTGCTAATTCAGATTTTTTTTCTAATTTTTTTTTTTTCTAATTCTTTTATTGCTAATTCAGATTTTTTTTTTTTTTTTTGCTAATTCAGATTTTTTTTTTTTTGCTAATTCAGATTTTTTTTTTTGCTAATTCAGATTTTTCTTTGTTCTAATTTTTTTTTTGCTAATTTTTATTTTTTTTTTGCTAATTCAGATTTTTTTTTTTTTGCTAATTCAGATTTTGTTTTGCTAATTCAGATTTTTTTTTCCTAATTGTTTTTTTTTTTTGATAATTTTTATTTTTTTTTGCTAATTCAGATTTTTTTTTTAATTCATATTTTTTTTTGCTAATTCATATTTTTTTCTAATTCATTTTTTTTTTGCTAATTCAGATGTTTTTTTGCTCATTCATATTTTTTTTTTTTTGCTAATTCATATTTTTTTTTTCTAATTCATATTTTTTTTTCCTAATTCAAATTTTTATTTTTTTTTTCTAATTCATATTTTTTTTTTGCTAATTCAGTTTTTTTTTTCTAATTCATATTTTTGTTTTTGCTAATTTATATATTTTTTTTTTTTTGCTAATTCAGATTTTTTTTTTTTTGCTTATTCAGATTTTTTTTTTTTGCTAATTCAAATTTTTTTCTTTTTTTTTTTTTTTTTGCTAATTCATATTTTTTTTTCTAATTCAGATTTTTATTTTTTTTTCTAATTCATATTTTTTTTTTTTTTTGCTAATTCAGATTTTTTGTTTTTTTCATTAGATATGAATTATCGTATTTTTGTTTTTTTTTTTTTGCTAATTCAGATTTTTTTTATTTTTTTTTGCTAATTCAGATTTTTTTTTGCTCATTCATACTTTTTTTTTTTGCTAATTCAGATTTTTTTTTGTGCTAATTCAGATTTTTTTTTTTTGCTAATTCAGATTTTTTTCTAATTCATATTTTTTTGCTAATTCATATTTTTTTTTCTAATTCATATTTTTTGCTAATTCACATTTTTATTGTACTAAAAACTTCTTCAGAATATGAAATCCTATAAAATTGGTTATAATCATTTTTTCTGTCCGACGAACCGTTCTAGAAATATATGCGAAAAACCACTGCAAAAATCAAAATTGCTCAATTGGTACCCATACGAAATTTCATACGGGCATTCATCTAGGGTATCATAAGTATTGGTCTTAGACCAATTCTAGCTTTTTCACTTGTTTTTTTTTTTTGCTAATTTTTTTTTTTTTTTGCTATTTCAGATTTTTTTTTCTAATTCATATATTTTTTTTTGCTAATTCATATTTTTTTTTTCTAATTCATTTTTTCTTTTTTTTTTTGCTAATTCAGATTTTTTTTTGCTCATTCATATTTTTTTTTTTTTTGCTAATTCATATTTTTTTCTTTATTTTTTTCTAATTCATATTTTTTTTGCTAATTCACATTTATTTCTTTTTTTTTTTGCTAATTTTTATTTTTTAATTTTTTTTTTCTAATTCATTTTTTTTTTGCTAATTCAGATTTTTTTATTTTTTTTTTTTTGCTAATTCAGATTTTTTTTTTTGCTAATTCAGATTTTTTTTTTTTTGTTAATTTTATTTTGCTAATTCAGATTTTTTTTTCTAATTCATATTTTTTTCCTAATTCATATTATTTTTTTTCTAATTCATATTTTTTTATTTTTTTTGCTAATTCAGATTTTTTTTCTAATTTTTTTTGCTAATTCAGATTTTGTTTTGCTAATTCAGATTTTTTTTTTTTTCTAATTAATTTTTTTTTTTTTTTTTTTTGCTAATTCAGATTTTTTTTTGCTCATTCATATTTTTTTTTTTTGCTAATACATATTTTTTTTATTTTTTTCTAATTCATATTTTTTTTTTGCTAATTCACATTTTTTTTTTTTTTGCTAATTCTTATTTTTTATTTTTTTTTCTAATTCAGATTTTTTTTGCTAATTCAGATTTTTTTGTTTTTTTTTGCTAATTTTTTTTTTTTTTTTTTTTGCTAATTCAGATTTTTTTTTTCTAATTCATATTTTTTTCCTAATTCATATTATTTTTTTTCTAATTCATATTTTTTTTTTTTTGCTAATTCAGATTTTTTTTTGCTCATTCATATTTCTTTTTTTTGCTAATTCATATTTTTTTTTTCTAATTCATGTTTTTTTTTTGTTTTTTTTTTTTGCTAATTCAGATTTTTATTTTTTTTTTCTAATTCATATTTTTTTTTTTTTTTACTAATTCAGATTTTTTTCTTTTTTCTAATTCATATTTTTGTTTTTTTTTTTGCTAATTCATTTTTTTTTTTTTTTTGTTAATTCAGATTTTTTTTGCTAATTCAGATTTTTTTTTGCTCATCCATATTTTTTTTTGCTAATTCATATTTTTTGCTAATTCAGATTTTTTTTTTTGCTAATTCAGATTTTTTTTTTGTTCTAATTTTTTTTTGCTAATTTTTATTTTTTTTTTTGCTAATTCAATTTTTTTTTTTTGCTAATTCAGATTTTTTTTTCTAATTTTTTTTGCTAATTCAGATTTTGTTTTGCTAATTCAGATTTTTTTTTTTTTTGCTAATTAATTTTTTTTTTTTTTTTTTGCTAATTCAGATTTTTTTTTGCTCATTCATATTTTTTTTTTTTGCTAATACATATTTTTTTTATTTTTTTCTAATTCATATTTTTTTTTTTTGCTAATTCACATTTTTTTTTTTGCTAATTCTTATTTTTTATTTTTTTTTTTCTAAATCAGATTTTTTTTGCTCATTCATATTTTTTTTTTTTTGCTAATACATATTTTTTTTATTTTTTCCTAATTCATATTATTTTTTTTCTAATTCATATTTTTTTTTTTTTTGCTAATTCAGATTTTTTTTTTGCTCATTCATATTTTTTTTTTTGCTAATTCATATTTTTATTTTCTAATTCAAGTTTTTTTTTTGTTTTTTTTTTTTGCTAATTCAGATTTTTATTTTCTAATTCATATTTTTTTTTTTTTTTTTACTAATTCAGATTTTTTTCTTTTTTCTAATTCATATTTTTGTTTTTTTTTTGCTAATTCATTTTTTTTTTTTTTTTGTTAATTCAGATTTTTTTTGCTAATTCAGATTTTTTTTTGCTCATCCATATTTTTTTTTGCTAATTCATATTTTTTGCTAATTCAGTTTTTTTTTTTTTGCTAATTCAGATTTTTTTTTTGTTCTAATTTTTTTTTGCTAATTTTTATTTTTTTTTTTTGCTAATTCAGATTTTTTTTTTTTTTTGCTAATTCAGATTTTTTTTTCAGATTTTTTTTGCTAATTCAGATTTTGTTTTGCTAATTCAGATTTTTTTTTTTTTCTAATTAATTTTTTTTTTTTTTTTTTTGCTAATTCAGATTTTTTTTTGCTCATTCATATTTTTTTTTTTTTGCTAATACATATTTTTTTTTTTTGCTAATTCAGATTTTTTTTTTGTGCTAATTCAAATTTTTTTCTTTTTTTTTTGTTTGCTAATTCATATATTTTTTTTTTCTAATTCATATTTTTTTTTTTTTTGCTAATTCAGATTTTTTTTTGCTCATTCATATTTTTTTTTGTTAATTCTTATTTTTTTTTTCTAATTAATTTTTTTTTTTTTTTTTTGCTAATTCAGATTTTTATTTTTTTTTTCTAATTCATATTTTTTTTTTTTGCTAATTCAGATTTTTTTTTTTCTAATTCATATTTTTTTTTTTTTTTTTGCTAATTCAGATTTTTTCCTAATATTTTTATACCCTAGATGAAATCTAAAGGGGTATACTAAGTTTGTCATTCCGTTTGTAACACCTCGAAATAATGATGGTAGAGCAAAATGGATTGGACACCCACGCATAATATTAAAAGTTATTTTGATTTTTGCATGTCCGTCCGTCCGCCTGTGCGCACGATAACTCGAGAACTCGTACACATAGAGAGCTGAAATTTTGTACACGGACTTTAAAAAAAAAAGTAAAATTAAGTTCGAAAATGAGACAAATCGGGCAACTCCTTCGTGGGGTTGCCATAAAAAAATTTCGTTTTCCGTTATATATTTGAACACTGCCTGAGAACGAGTAGCTGTAGAGAGCTGAAATTTGGTACATGGTGTTTTCATTGTACTAGGAAATAAAATTTCAAAAATGGACTAAATCGGGCAACCTATTCTTGGTGTTGCCATATAAAAAATTAGGTTTTTTATGTATACTGTGAAAACGACCAGTCCAAGACATTTTTATTGTACTAAAAACTTCTTCAGAATATGAAATCCTATAAAATTGGTTATAATCATTTTTTCTGTCCGACGAACCGTTCTAGAAATATATGCGAAAAACCACTGCAAAAATCAAAATTGCTCAAATGGGTACCCATACGAAATTTCATACGGGCATTCATCTAGGGTATCATAAGTATTGGTCTTAGACCAATTCTAGCTTTTTCAATTGGTTTTTTTTTCTAATTTTATTTTTTTTTTTTGCTAATTCAGATTTTTTTTTTTCTAATTCATATATTTTTTTTTTTGCTAATTCATATTTTTTTTTCTAATTCATTTTTTCTTTTTTTTTTTGCTAATTCAGATTTTTTTTTGCTCATTCTTATTTTTTTTTTTTTCTAATTCATATTTTTTTCTTTATTTTTTTCTAATTCATATTTTTTTTTTTTTGCTAATTCACATTTTTTCCTTTTTTTTTTTGCTAATTCTTATTTTTTATTTTTTATTCTAATTCATTTTTTTGCTAATTTTTTTTTTTTTTTGCTAATTCAGATTTTTTTTTTTTTTTGCTAATTCAGATTTTTTTTGCTCATTCATATTTTGTTTTTTTTTTGCTAATACATTTTTTTTTTATTTTTTTCTAATTCATATTTTTTTTTGCTAATTCACATTTTTTTCTTTTTTTTTTTGCTAATTCTTATTTTTTATTTTTTTTTCTAATTCAGATTTTTTTTTTTTTTGCTAATTCAGATTTTTTTGTTTTTTTTTGCTAATTTTTTTTTTTTTTTTTTTTGCTAATTCAGATTTTTTTTTCTAATTCATATTTTTTTGCTAATTCATATTTTTTTTTCTAATTCATATTTTTTTTTTTTTTTTTTTGCTAATTCAGATTTTTTTTTTGCTCATTCATATTTTTTTTTGCTAATTAATTTTTTTTTTCTAATTCATATTTTTTTTTTTGATAATTCAGTTTTTTTTTCTAATTAATATTTTTTTTTTTTTGCTAATTCAGATTTTTTTTTTTTGCTAATTCAAATTTTTTTTTTTGCTAATTCTTATTTTTTATTTTTTTTCTAATTCATTTTTTTTGCTAATTCATATTTTTTTTTTTTTTTCCTAATTCAAATTTTTTTCTTTTTTTTTAGCAAAAGCTAATTCATTTTTTTTTGTAATTCATATTTTTGTTTTTTGCTAATTCAGATTTTTTTTTTTTCCAATTCATATTTTTTTTTTTTTGCTAATTCAGTTTTTTTTTTCTAATTCAGATTTTTTTTTGCTAATTCATATTTTTTTCTAATTTATTTTTTTTTTGCTAATTCATATTTTTTTTGCTAATTCAAATTTTTTTCTTTTTTTTTTTTTAGCAAAAGCTAATTCATTTTTTTTCTAATTCATATTTTTGTTTTTTTCTAATTCATATTTTTTTTTTGCTAATTCAGATTTATTTTTTATTTTTTTTTTTTTTTTTGCTAATTCAGATTTTTTTTTTGCTAATTCAGATTTTTTTTTGTTAATTTTTATTTTTTTTTTGCTCATTCATATATTTTTTTTTTTTTGCTAATTCATATTTTTTTCTTATTTTTTTCTAATTCATATTTTTTTTTTTGCTAATTCACATTTTTTTTTTTTTTTTTTGCTAATTCTTATTTTTTATTTTATTTTTCTAATTCATTTTTTTTTTTTGCTAATTCAGATTTTTTTTTTCTAATTCATATTTTTTTTTTTTTGCTAATTCATATTTTTTTTTCTAATTAATTTTTTTTCTAATTCATATTTTTTTTTTTTTTTTTTTTTTTTTTTTTTGCTAACTCAGATTTTTTTTTTTTTTTTTGGCTAATTCAGATTTTTTTTTCTAATTCATATTTTTTTTGCTAATTCAGATTTGTTTTTTTTTTTGTTTTTTTTTGCTAATTCAGATCTTTTTTTGATCTAATTTTTTTTTGCTAATTCATATTTTTTTTTCTAATTCAGGTTTCTTTTTTTTTTTTGCTAATTCAGATTTCTTTTTGCTGATTCATATTTTTTTTTTGCTAATTCACATTTTTTTTGCTAATTCGGATTTTTTTTTTTTTTGCTAATTCAGTTTTTTTTTTTTTTTTTTTTTTGCCAATTCATATTTTTTTTTCTAATTCATTTTTTTTTTTTTTTTTTTTGCTAATTCAGATTTTTTTTTGCTCATTCATATTTTTTTTGTTTTTTTTTTTTTTGCTAATTCAGATTTTTTGTTTTTTTTTTTTTGCTAATTCAGATTTTTTTTTTTTGCTAATTTTTATTTTTTTTTTTTTTGCTAATCCAGATTTTTTTTTTTCTAATTCATATTTTTGTTTTTTTTTTGCTCATTCATATTTTTTTTTTCTCATTCATTTATTTTTTTTTTTGCTAATTCAGATTTTTTTTCTAATTTTTTTTTTTTCTAATTCTTTTATTGCTAATTCAGATTTTTTTTTTTTTTTTTTGCTAATTCAGATTTTTTTTTTTTGCTAATTCAGATTTTTTTTTTTGCTAATTCAGATTTTTCTTTGTTCTAATTTTTTTTTTGCTAATTTTTATTTTTTTTTTGCTAATTCAGATTTTTTTTTTTTTGCTAATTCAGATTTTGTTTTGCTAATTCAGATTTTTTTTTCCTAATTGTTTTTTTTTTTTGATAATTTTTATTTTTTTTTGCTAATTCAGATTTTTTTTTTAATTCATATTTTTTTTTGCTAATTCATATTTTTTTCTAATTCATTTTTTTTTTTGCTAATTCAGATGTTTTTTTTGCTCATTCATATTTTTTTTTTTTTGCTAATTCATATTTTTTTTTTCTAATTCATATTTTTTTTTCCTAATTCAAATTTTTATTTTTTTTTTCTAATTCATATTTTTTTTTTGCTAATTCAGTTTTTTTTTTCTAATTCATATTTTTGTTTTTGCTAATTTATATATTTTTTTTTTTTGCTAATTCAGATTTTTTTTTTTTTTGCTTATTCAGATTTTTTTTTTTTGCTAATTCAAATTTTTTTCTTTTTTTTTTTTTTTTGCTAATTCATATTTTTTTTTCTAATTCAGATTTTTATTTTTTTTTCTAATTCATATTTTTTTTTTTTTTTGCTAATTCAGATTTTTTGTTTTTTTCATTAGATATGAATTATCGTATTTTTGTTTTTTTTTTTTTGCTAATTCAGATTTTTTTTATTTTTTTTTGCTAATTCAGATTTTTTTTTGCTCATTCATACTTTTTTTTTTTGCTAATTCAGATTTTTTTTTTGTGCTAATTCAGATTTTTTTTTTTTGCTAATTCAGATTTTTTTCTAATTCATATTTTTTTGCTAATTCATATTTTTTTTTCTAATTCATATTTTTTGCTAATTCACATTTTTATTGTACTAAAAACTTCTTCAGAATATGAAATCCTATAAAATTGGTTATAATCATTTTTTCTGTCCGACGAACCGTTCTAGAAATATATGCGAAAAACCACTGCAAAAATCAAAATTGCTCAAATGGGTACCCATACGAAATTTCATACGGGCATTCATCTAGGGTATCATAAGTATTGGTCTTAGACCAATTCTAGCTTTTTCACTTGTTTTTTTTTTTTGCTAATTTTTTTTTTTTTTTGCTATTTCAGATTTTTTTTTCTAATTCATATATTTTTTTTTGCTAATTCATATTTTTTTTTTCTAATTCATTTTTTCTTTTTTTTTTTGCTAATTCAGATTTTTTTTTGCTCATTCATATTTTTTTTTTTTTTGCTAATTCATATTTTTTTCTTTATTTTTTTCTAATTCATATTTTTTTTGCTAATTCACATTTATTTCTTTTTTTTTTTGCTAATTTTTATTTTTTAATTTTTTTTTTCTAATTCATTTTTTTTTTGCTAATTCAGATTTTTTTATTTTTTTTTTTTTGCTAATTCAGATTTTTTTTTTGCTAATTCAGATTTTTTTTTTTTTGTTAATTTTATTTTGCTAATTCAGATTTTTTTTTCTAATTCATATTTTTTTCCTAATTCATATTATTTTTTTTCTAATTCATATTTTTTTTTTTTTTTGCTAATTCAGATTTTTTTTCTAATTTTTTTTGCTAATTCAGATTTTGTTTTGCTAATTCAGATTTATTTTTTTTTTCTAATTAATTTTTTTTTTTTTTTTTTTGCTAATTCAGATTTTTTTTTGCTCATTCATATTTTTTTTTTTTGCTAATACATATTTTTTTTATTTTTTTCTAATTCATATTTTTTTTTTGCTAATTCACATTTTTTTTTTTTTGCTAATTCTTATTTTTTATTTTTTTTTCTAATTCAGATTTTTTTTGCTAATTCAGATTTTTTTGTTTTTTTTTTGCTAATTTTTTTTTTTTTTTTTTTTTGCTAATTCAGATTTTTTTTTTCTAATTCATATTTTTTTCCTAATTCATATTATTTTTTTTCTAATTCATATTTTTTTTTTTTTTTCTAATTCAGATTTTTTTTTTGCTCATTCATATTTCTTTTTTTTGCTAATTCAAATTTTTTTTTTCTAATTCATGTTTTTTTTTTGTTTTTTTTTTTTGCTAATTCAGATTTTTATTTTTTTTTTCTAATTCATATTTTTTTTTTTTTTACTAATTCAGATTTTTTTCTTTTTTCTAATTCATATTTTTGTTTTTTTTTTTTGCTAATTCATTTTTTTTTTTTTTGTTAATTCAGATTTTTTTTGCTAATTCAGATTTTTTTTTGCTCATCCATATTTTTTTTTTGCTAATTCATATTTTTTGCTAATTCAGATTTTTTTTTTTGCTAATTCAGATTTTTTTTTTGTTCTAATTTTTTTTTGCTAATTTTTATTTTTTTTTTTGCTAATTCAATTTTTTTTTTTTGCTAATTCAGATTTTTTTTTCTAATTCAGATTTTGTTTTGCTAATTCAGATTTTTTTTTTTTTGCTAATTAATTTTTTTTTTTTTTTTTTTGCTAATTCAGATTTTTTTTTGCTCATTCATATTTTTTTTTTTTGCTAATACATATTTTTTTTATTTTTTTCTAATTCATATTTTTTTTTTTTGCTAATTCACATTTTTTTTTTTGCTAATTCTTATTTTTTATTTTTTTTTTCTAAATCAGATTTTTTTTGCTCATTCATATTTTTTTTTTTTTGCTAATACATATTTTTTTTATTTTTTCCTAATTCATATTATTTTTTTTCTAATTCATATTTTTTTTTTTTTTGCTAATTCAGATTTTTTTTTTGCTCATTCATATTTTTTTTTTTGCTAATTCATATTTTTTTTTGCTAATTCAGATTTTTTTTTTGCTCATCCATATTTTTTTTTGCTAATTCATATTTTTTGCTAATTCAGTTTTTTTTTTTTTTGCTAATTCAGATTTTTTTTTTGTTCTAATTTTTTTTTGCTAATTTTTATTTTTTTTTTTTGCTAATTCAGATTTTTTTTTTTTTTTTGCTAATTCAGATTTTTTTTTCAGATTTTTTTTGCTAATTCAGATTTTGTTTTGCTAATTCAGATTTTTTTTTTTTTTCTAATTAATTTTTTTTTTTTTTTTTTGCTAATTCAGATTTTTTTTTGCTCATTCATATTTTTTTTTTTTTGCTAATACATATTTTTTTTTTTTGCTAATTCAGATTTTTTTTTTGTGCTAATTCAAATTTTTTTCTTTTTTTTTTGTTTGCTAATTCATATATTTTTTTTTTCTAATTCATATTTTTTTTTTTTTTGCTAATTCAGATTTTTTTTTGCTCATTCATATTTTTTTTTGTTAATTCTTATTTTTTTTTTCTAATTAATTTTTTTTTTTTTTTTTTTGCTAATTCAGATTTTTATTTTTTTTTTCTAATTCATATTTTTTTTTTTTGCTAATTCAGATTTTTTTTTTTCTAATTCATATTTTTTTTTTTTTTTTTGCTAATTCAGATTTTTTCCTAATATTTTTATACCCTAGATGAAATCTAAAGGGGTATACTAAGTTTGTCATTCCGTTTGTAACACCTCGAAATAATGATGGTAGAGCAAAATGGATTGGACACCCACGCATAATATTAAAAGTTATTTTGATTTTTGCATGTCCGTCCGTCCGCCTGTGCGCACGATAACTCGAGAACTCGTACACATAGAGAGCTGAAATTTTGTACACGGACTTTAAAAAAAAAAGTAAAATTAAGTTCGAAAATGAGACAAATCGGGCAACTCCTTCGTGGGGTTGCCATAAAAAAATTTCGTTTTCCGTTATATATTTGAACACTGCCTGAGAACGAGTAGCTGTAGAGAGCTGAAATTTGGTACATGGTGTTTTCATTGTACTAGGAAATAAAATTTCAAAAATGGACTAAATCGGGCAACCTATTCTTGGTGTTGCCATATAAAAAATTAGGTTTTTTATGTATACTGTGAAAACGACCAGTCCAAGACATTTTTATTGTACTAAAAACTTCTTCAGAATATGAAATCCTATAAAATTGGTTATAATCATTTTTTCTGTCCGACGAACCGTTCTAGAAATATATGCGAAAAACCACTGCAAAAATCAAAATTGCTCAAATGGGTACCCATACGAAATTTCATACGGGCATTCATCTAGGGTATCATGAGTATTGGTCTTAGACCAATTCTAGCTTTTTCAATTGGTTTTTTTTTCTAATTTTATTTTTTTTTTTTGCTAATTCAGATTTTTTTTTTTCTAATTCATATATTTTTTTTTTGCTAATTCATATTTTTTTTTCTAATTCATTTTTTCTTTTTTTTTTTGCTAATTCAGATTTTTTTTTGCTCATTCTTATTTTTTTTTTTTTTTCTAATTCATATTTTTTTCTTTATTTTTTTCTAATTCATATTTTTTTTTTTTTGCTAATTCACATTTTTTCCTTTTTTTTTTTGCTAATTCTTATTTTTTATTTTTTATTCTAATTCATTTTTTTGCTAATTTTTTTTTTTTTTTGCTAATTCAGATTTTTTTTTTTTTTTGCTAATTCAGATTTTTTTTGCTCATTCATATTTTTTTTTTTTTTTTGCTAATACATTTTTTTTTTATTTTTTTCTAATTCATATTTTTTTTTGCTAATTCACATTTTTTTCTTTTTTTTTTTGCTAATTCTTATTTTTTATTTTTTTTTCTAATTCAGATTTTTTTTTTTTTTTGCTAATTCAGATTTTTTTGTTTTTTTTGCTAATTTTTTTTTTTTTTTTTTTTTGCTAATTCAGATTTTTTTTTCTAATTCATATTTTTTTGCTAATTCATATTTTTTTTTCTAATTCATATTTTTTTTTTTTTTTTTTTGCTAATTCAGATTTTTTTTTTGCTCATTCATATTTTTTTTTGCTAATTAATTTTTTTTTTCTAATTCATATTTTTTTTTTGATAATTCAGTTTTTTTTTCTAATTAATATTTTTTTTTTTTTGCTAATTCAGATTTTTTTTTTTTGCTAATTCAAATTTTTTTTTTTGCTAATTCTTATTTTTTATTTTTTTTCTAATTCATTTTTTTTGCTAATTCATATTTTTTTTTTTCCTAATTCAAATTTTTTTCTTTTTTTTTAGCAAAAGCTAATTCATTTTTTTTTGTAATTCATATTTTTGTTTTTTGCTAATTCAGATTTTTTTTTTTTCCAATTCATATTTTTTTTTTTTTGCTAATTCAGTTTTTTTTTTCTAATTCAGATTTTTTTTTGCTAATTCATATTTTTTTCTAATTTATTTTTTTTTTGCTAATTCATATTTTTTTTGCTAATTCAAATTTTTTTCTTTTTTTTTTTTTAGCAAAAGCTAATTCATTTTTTTTCTAATTCATATTTTTGTTTTTTTCTAATTCATATTTTTTTTTTGCTAATTCAGATTTATTTTTTATTTTTTTTTTTTTTTTTGCTAATTCAGATTTTTTTTTTGCTAATTCAGATTTTTTTTTGTTAATTTTTATTTTTTTTTTGCTCATTCATATATTTTTTTTTTTTTGCTAATTCATATTTTTTTCTTATTTTTTTCTAATTCATATTTTTTTTTTGCTAATTCACATTTTTTTTTTTTTTTTTTTGCTAATTCTTATTTTTTATTTTATTTTTCTAATTCATTTTTTTTTTTTGCTAATTCAGATTTTTTTTTTCTAATTCATATTTTTTTTTTTTTGCTAATTCATATTTTTTTTTCTAATTAATTTTTTTTCTAATTCATATTTTTTTTTTTTTTTTTTTTTTTTTGCTAACTCAGATTTTTTTTTTTTTTTTGGCTAATTCAGATTTTTTTTTTCTAATTCATATTTTTTTTGCTAATTCAGATTTGTTTTTTTTTTTGTTTTTTTTTGCTAATTCAGATCTTTTTTTGATCTAATTTTTTTTTGCTAATTCATATTTTTTTTTCTAATACAGGTTTCTTTTTTTTTTTTTGCTAATTCAGATTTCTTTTTGCTGATTCATATTTTTTTTTTGCTAATTCACATTTTTTTTGCTAATTCGGATTTTTTTTTTTTTTGCTAATTCAGTTTTTTTTTTTTTTTTTTTTTGCCAATTCATATTTTTTTTTCTAATTCATTTTTTTTTTCTAATTCATTTTTTTTTTTTTTTTTTTGCTAATTCAGATTTTTTTTTGCTCATTCATATTTTTTTTGTTTTTTTTTTTTTTGCTAATTCAGATTTTTTGTTTTTTTTTTTTGCTAATTCAGATTTTTTTTTTTTGCTAATTTTTATTTTTTTTTTTTTTGCTAATTCAGATTTTTTTTTTTCTAATTCATATTTTTGTTTTTTTTTTGCTAATTCAGATTTTTTTTTTTCTGTTAATTCATATATTTTTTTTTTTGCTAATTCAATTTTTTTTTTCAAATTTTTTTGCTAATTCATATTTTTTTTTTTCTAATTCATATTTTTTTTTTCCTAATTCAGATTTTTTTTTTTTTTTTTTTTTTTGCTAATTAAGATTTTTTTTTTTTTTTGCTAATTCAGATTTTTTTTTTTTTTGCTAATTTTTATTTTTTTTTTGCTAATTCAGATTTTTTTTCTAATTCATATTTTTTTTTGCTAATTCATTTTTTTTTATAAATCATATTTTTTTTTTTTTGCTAATTCAGATTTTTTTTTTGCTCATTCATATTTTTTTTTTGCTAATTCATATTTTTTTTTCTAATTCATTTATTTTTTTTTTTTGCTAATCAGATTTTTTTTTCTAATTTTTTTTTTTCGCTAATTTATTTTTTTTTTTTTTTGCTAATTCAGATTTTTTTTTTTTTTTTTGCTAATTCACATTTTTTTTGCTAATTCAATTTTTTTTTCTAATTCATATTTTTTTTTTTTGCTAATTCAGATTTTTTTTGCTAATTCAGATTTTTTTTTTTTTTTGCTAATTCAGATTTTTTTTTTTTGCTAATTTTTATTTTTGTTTTGCTAATTCAGATTTTTTTTTTTGCTAATTGTTTCTTTTTTGCTAATTTTTATTTTTTTTTGCTAATTCAGATTTTTTTTTTTTTTAATTCATATTTTTTTTTTGCTAATTCATATTTTCTTTTCTAATTAATTTTTTTTTTTTTTGCTAATTCAGATTTTTTTTTTGCTCATTCATATTTTTTTTTTGCTAATTCATATTTTTTTTTTCTAATTCATATTTTTTTTTCCTAATTCAGATTTTTTTTTTTTTTTTTTAATTCATATTTTTTTTTTTTTGCTAATTCAGTTTTTTTTTCTAATTCATATTTTTGTTTTTGCTAATTTATATATATTTTTTTTTGCTAATTCAGATTTTTTTTTTTTTCTAATTCATATTTTTGTTTTTTTTTTTGCTAATTCAGTTTTTTTTTTTTTGCTAATTCAGATTTTTTTTTGCTAATTCTTATTTTTTATTTTTTTTTCTAATTCATTTTTTTTTGCTAATTGATTTTTTTTTTTTTTTTTTTTTTTGCTATTTCAGTTTTTTTTTCTGCTAATTCAAATTTTTTTCTTTTTTTTTTTTTGGCTAATTCATATTTTTTTTTCTAATTCATATTTTTTTTGCTAATTCAGTTTTTTTTTTCTAATTCATATTTTTGTTTTTTTTTTTTGCTAATTCAGTTTTTTTTTTTTTTTTGCTAATTCAGATTTTTTTTTGCTAATTCTTATTTTTTATTTTTTTTCTAATTCATTTTTTTTTGCTAATTCATTTTTTTTTTTTTTTTTTTTTTTGCTAACTCAGATTTTTTTGTTTTTTTGGCTAATTCAGATTTTTTTTTTCTAATTCATATTTTTTTTGCTAATTCAGATTTGTTTTTTTTTTTTTTTTTTTTTTGCTAATTCAGATCTTTTTTTGATCTAATTTTTTTTTGCTAATTCATATTTTTTTTTCTAATTCAGATTTCTTTTTTTTTTTTTGCTAATTCAGATTTCTTTTTGCTGATTCATATTTTTTTTTTGCTAATTCACATTTTTTTTGCTAATTCGGATTTGTTTTTTTTTTTGCTAATTCAGTTTTTTTTTTTTTTTTTTTTTGCCAATTCATATTTTTTTTGCTAATTCATTTTTTTTTTCTAATTCATTTTTTTTTTTTTTTTTTTGCTAATTCAGATTTTTTTTTTGCTCATTCATATTTTTTTTGTTTTTTTTGTTTTTGCTAATTCAGATTTTTTGTTTTTTTTTTGCTAATTCAGATTTTTTTTTTTGCTAATTTTTATTTATTTTTTTTTTGCTAATTCAGATTTTTTTTTTCTAATTCATATTTTTGTTTTTTTTTTTGCTAATTCAGATTTTTTTTTTTTCTGTTAATTCATATATTTTTTTTTTTGCTAATTCATTTTTTTTTTTCAAATTTTTTTGCTAATTCATATTTTTTTTTTTTCTAATTCATATTTTTTTTTTTGCTAATTCAGATTTTTTTTTTTTTTTTTTTTGCTAATTAAGATTTTTTTTTTTTTTTGCTAATTCAGATTTTTTTTTTTTTGCTAATTTTTATTTTTTTTTTGCTAATTCAGATTTTTTTTCTAATTCATATTTTTTTTTGCTAATTCATTTTTTTTTATAATTCATATTTTTATTTTTTTTGCTAATTCAGATTTTTTTTTGCTCATTCATATTTTTTTTTTGCTAATTCATATTTTTTTTTCTAATTCATTTATTTTTTTTTTTTTGCTAATCAGATTTTTTTTTCTAATTTTTTTTTTTCGCTAATTTTTTTTTTTTTTTTTTGCTAATTCAGATTTTTTTTTTTTTTTTGCTAATTCACATTTTTTTTGCTAATTCAATTTTTTTTTCTAATTCATATTTTTTTTTTTTGCTAATTCAGATTTTTTTTGCTAATTCAGATTTTTTTTTTTTTTTTGCTAATTCAGATTTTTTTTTTTGCTAATTTTTATTTTTGTTTTGCTAATTCAGATTTTTTTTTTTGCTAATTGTTTCTTTTTTGCTAATTTTTATTTTTTTTTGCTAATTCAGATTTTTTTTTTTTTAATTCATATTTTTTTTTTGCTAATTCATATTTTCTTTTCTAATTAATTTTTTTTTTTTTGCTAATTCAGATTTTTTTTTTGCTCATTCATATTTTTTTTTTGCTAATTCATATTTTTTTTTTCTAATTCATATTTTTTTTCCTAATTCAGATTTTTATTTTTTTTTTTTAATTCATATTTTTTTTTTTTGCTAATTCAGTTTTTTTTTCTAATTCATATTTTTGTTTTTGCTAATTTATATATATTTTTTTTTGCTAATTCAGATTTTTTTTTTTTTTCTAATTCATATTTTTGTTTTTTTTTTTGCTAATTCAGTTTTTTTTTTTTTGCTAATTCAGATTTTTTTTTGCTAATTCTTATTTTTTATTTTTTTTCTAATTCATTTTTTTTTGCTAATTCATTTTTTTTTTTTTTTTGCTATTTCAGTTTTTTTTTCTGCTAATTCAAATTTTTTTTTTTTTTTTTTTGGCTAATTCATATTTTTTTTTCTAATTCATATTTTTTTTTGCTAATTCAGTTTTTTTTTTTTTCTAATTCATATTTTTTTTTTTTTTTTGCTAATTCAGATTTTTTTTTGCTAATTCTTATTTTTTGCTAATTCATTTTTTTTTTTTTTTTTTTTGCTATTTCAGTTTTTTTTTTTTGCTAATTCATATTTTTTTCTTTTTTTTTTTGGCTAATTCATATTTTTTTTTCTATTTCATTTTTTTTTTGCTAATTCAGTTTTTTTTTTTTTTTTTTTTTTTTTTTTTTTTTTTTTTTTTGCTAATTTAGATTTTTTGTTGCTAATTTTAATTTTTCTTTTGCTAATTCAGATTCATTTTTTTTTCTAATTCATATATTTTTTTTTTTTGCTAATTCCGATTTTTTTTTTTTTTTTTGCTAATTCAGATTTTTTTTTTTTTGCTAATTCAAATTTTTTTCTTTTTTTTTTTTTTGCTAATTCAGATTTTTTTTTTTCCTAATTGTTTTTTTTTGCTAATTTTTATTTTTTTTTTTGCTAATTCAGATTTTTTTTTTAATTCATATTTTTTTTTGCTAATTCATTTTTTTTTTTGCTAATTCAGTTTTTTTTTGCTCATTCATATTTTTTTTTTTGCTAATTCATTTTTTTTTTTCTAATTCATATTTTTTTTCCTAATTCAGATTTTTATTTTCTAATTCAAATTTTTTTTTTTTTGCTAATTCAGTTTTTTTTTTTTGCTAATTCTTATTTTTTTATTTTTTTTTGTGCAAATTCATATTTGTTTTGTTTTTTTTTTTTTTTTGCTAATTCAAATTTTTTTTTTTTTTTGCTAATTCAGATTTTTTTTTCCTAATTGTTTTTTTTTTTGCTAATTTTTATTTTTTTTTTGCTAATTCAGATTTTTTTTTTAATTCATATTTTTTTTTTGCTAATTCATTTTTTTTTTTTTGCTAATTCAGTTTTTTTTTTGCTCATTCATATTTTTTTTTTTGCTAATTCATTTTTTTTTTTTCTAATTCATATTTTTTTTTTTTTTCCTAATTCAGATTTTTATTTTTTTTTTCTAATTCATATTTTTTTTTTGCTAATTCAGTTTTTTTTTTTCTAATTCATATTTTTGTTTTTGCTAATTTATATATATTTTTTTTTTTGCTAATTCAGATTTTTTTTTTCAGATTTTTTTTTTTGCTAATTCAAATTTTTTTCTTTTTTTTTTTTTGCTAATTCATATTTTTTTTTTCTAATTCAGATTTTTATTTTTTTTTCTAATTCTTTTTTTTTTTTTTTTGCTAATTCGGTTTTTTTTTTTTTTCATTAGATATGAATTATCGTATTTTTGTTTTTTTTTTGCTAATTCAGATTTTTTTTTTTTTTTTTTGCTAATTCAGATTTTTTTTTGCTCATTCATATTTTTTTTTTTGCTAATTCAGATTTTTTTTTGTGCTAATTCAAATTTTTTTCTTTTTTTTTTTGTTTGCTAATTCATATTTTTTTTTTCTAATTCATTTTTTTTTTTTTTTGCTAATTCAGATTTTTTTTGCTCATTCATATTTTTTTTTTGCTAATTCATATTTTTGTTTTCTAATTAATTCTTTTTTTTTTTTTTGCTAATTCAGATTTAAATTTTTTTTTCTAATTCATATATTTTTTTTTTTTTGCTAATTCAGATTTTTTTTTTTTCTAATTCATATTTTTTTTTTTTGCTAATTCAGATTTTTTTCTAATATTTTTATACCCTAGATGAAATCTAAAGGGGTATACTAAGTTTGTCATTCCGTTTGTAACACCTCGAAATAATGATGATAGAGCAAAATGGATTGGACACCCACACATAATATTAAAAGTTATTTTGATTTTTGCATGTCCGTCCGTCCGTCCGTCCGTCCGTCTGTGCGCACGATAACTCGAGAACGCGTACACATAGAGAGCTGAAATTTTGTACACGGACAGTTCGAAAATGAGACAAATCGGGCAACTCCTTCGTGGGGTTGCCATACAAAAATTTCGTTTTCGGTTATATATTTGAACACTGCCTGAGAACGAGTAGCCGTAGAGAGCTGAAATTTTGTACATGGTGTTTTCATTGTACTAGCAAATAAAATTTCAAAAATGGACTAAATCGGGCAACCCGTTCTTGGTGTTGCCATATAAAAAATTAGGTTTTTTATGTATATTGTGAAAACGACCAGTCCAAGACATTTTTATTGTACTAAAAACTTCTTCAGTATATGAAATCCTATAAAATTGGTTATAATCATTTTTTCTGTCCGACGAACCGTTCTAGAAATATATGCGAAAAACCACTGCAAAAATCAAAATTGCTCAAATGGGTACCCATACGAAATTTCATACGGGCATTCATCTAGGGTATCATAAGTATTGGTCTTTAACCAATTCTAGCTTTTTCACTTGTTTTTTTTCTAATTTTTTTTTTTTTTGCTAATTCAGATTTTTTTTTCTAATTCATATATTTTTTTTTTTGCTAATTCATATTTTTTTTTCTAATTCATTTTTTCTTTTTTTTTTTGCTAATTCAGATTTTTTTTTGCTCATTCTTATTTTTTTTTTTTTTGCTAATTCATATTTTTTTCTTTATTTTTTTCTAATTCATATTTTTTTTTTTTTTTGCTAATTCACATATTTTGCCTTTTTTTTTTTTGCTAATTCTTATTTTTTATTTTTTTTTCTAATTCATTTTTTTTGCTAATTTATTTTTTTTTTTTTTGCTAATTCAGATTTTTTTTTTTCCTAATTCAGATTTTTTTTGCTCATTCATATTTTTTTTTTTTTGCTAATACATTTTTTTTTTATTTTTTCTAATTCATATTTTTTTTTCTAATTCATTTTTTCTTTTTTTTTTTGCTAATTTAGATTTTTTGTTGCTAATTTTAATTTTTCTTTTGCTAATTCAGATTCATTTTTTTTTCTAATTCATATATTTTTTTTTTTTGCTAATTCCGATTTTTTTTTTTTTTTTTGCTAATTCAGATTTTTTTTTTTTGCTAATTCAAATTTTTTTCTTTTTTTTTTTTTTGCTAATTCAGATTTTTTTTTTCCTAATTGTTTTTTTTTTTGCTAATTTTTATTTTTTTTTTTGCTAATTCAGATTTTTTTTTTAATTCATATTTTTTTTTTGCTAATTCATTTTTTTTTTGCTAATTCAGTTTTTTTTTGCTCATTCATATTTTTTTTTTTGCTAATTCATTTTTTTTTTCTAATTCATATTTTTTTTCCTAATTCAGATTTTTATTTTCTAATTCAAATTTTTTTTTTTTTTTGCTAATTCAGTTTTTTTTTTTTGCTAATTCTTATTTTTTTATTTTTTTTTGTGCTAATTCATATTTGTTTTGTTTTTTTTTTTTTTTTGCTAATTCAAATTTTTTTTTTTTTTTGCTAATTCAGATTTTTTTTTCCTAATTGTTTTTTTTTTGCTAATTTTTATTTTTTTTTTGCTAATTCAGATTTTTTTTTTAATTCGTATTTTTTTTTTGCTAATTCATTTTTTTTTTTTGCTAATTCAGTTTTTTTTTTGCTCATTCATATTTTTTTTTTTGCTAATTCATTTTTTTTTTCTAATTCATATTTTTTTTTTTTTCCTAATTCAGATTTTTATTTTTTTTTTCTAATTCATATTTTTTTTTTGCTAATTCAGTTTTTTTTTTTCTAATTCATATTTTTGTTTTTGCTAATTTATATATATTTTTTTTTTTGCTAATTCAGATTTTTTTTTTCAGATTTTTTTTTTTGCTAATTCAAATTTTTTTCTTTTTTTTTTTTTGCTAATTCATATTTTTTTTTTCTAATTCAGATTTTTATTTTTTTTTTCTAATTCTTTTTTTTTTTTTTTTGCTAATTCGGTTTTTTTTTTTTTCATTAGATATGAATTATCGTATTTTTGTTTTTTTTTTGCTAATTCAGATTTTTTTTTTTTTTTTTGCTAATTCAGATTTTTTTTTGCTCATTCATATTTTTTTTTTTCTAATTCAGATTTTTTTTTGTGCTAATTCAAATTTTTTTCTTTTTTTTTTTGTTTGCTAATTCATATTTTTTTTTTCTAATTCATTTTTTTTTTTTTTTTGCTAATTCAGATTTTTTTTGCTCATTCATATTTTTTTTTTGCTAATTCATATTTTTGTTTTCTAATTAATTCTTTTTTTTTTTGCTAATTCAGATTTAAATTTTTTTTTCTAATTCATATATTTTTTTTTTTTTGCTAATTCAGATTTTTTTTTTTTCTAATTCATATTTTTTTTTTTTGCTAATTCAGATTTTTTTCTAATATTTTTATACCCTAGATGAAATCTAAAGGGGTATACTAAGTTTGTCATTCCGTTTGTAACACCTCGAAATAATGATGATAGAGCAAAATGGATTGGACACCCACACATAATATTAAAAGTTATTTTGATTTTTGCATGTCCGTCCGTCCGTCCGTCCGTCCGTCTGTGCGCACGATAACTCGAGAACGCGTACACATAGAGAGCTGAAATTTTGTACACGGACAGTTCGAAAATGAGACAAATCGGGCAACTCCTTCGTGGGGTTGCCATACAAAAATTTCGTTTTCGGTTATATATTTGAACACTGCCTGAGAACGAGTAGCCGTAGAGAGCTGAAATTTTGTACATGGTGTTTTCATTGTACTAGCAAATAAAATTTCAAAAATGGACTAAATCGGGCAACCCGTTCTTGGTGTTGCCATATAAAAAATTAGGTTTTTTATGTATATTGTGAAAACGACCAGTCCAAGACATTTTTATTGTACTAAAAACTTCTTCAGTATATGAAATCCTATAAAATTGGTTATAATCATTTTTTCTGTCCGACGAACCGTTCTAGAAATATATGCGAAAAACCACTGCAAAAATCAAAATTGCTCAAATGGGTACCCATACGAAATTTCATACGGGCATTCATCTAGGGTATCATAAGTATTGGTCTTTAACCAATTCTAGCTTTTTCACTTGTTTTTTTTCTAATTTTTTTTTTTTTTTGCTAATTCAGATTTTTTTTTTCTAATTCATATATTTTTTTTTTTGCTAATTCATATTTTTTTTTCTAATTCATTTTTTCTTTTTTTTTTTGCTAATTCAGATTTTTTTTTGCTCATTCTTATTTTTTTTTTTTTTGCTAATTCATATTTTTTTCTTTATTTTTTTCTAATTCATATTTTTTTTTTTTGCGAATTCACATTTTTTGCCTTTTTTTTTTTGCTAATTCTTATTTTTTATTTTTTTTTCTAATTCATTTTTTTTGCTAATTTATTTTTTTTTTTTTGCTAATTCAGATTTTTTTTTTTTCCTAATTCAGATTTTTTTTGCTCATTCATATTTTTTTTTTTTGCTAATACATTTTTTTTTTTATTTTTTTCTAATTCATATTTTTTTTTGCTAATTCACATTTTTTTCTTTTTTTTTTTTGCTAATTCTTATTTTTTATTTTTTTTTCTAATTCAGATTTTTTTTTTTTTTTTTTGCTAATTCAGATTTTTTTGTTTTTTTTGCTAATTTTTTTTTTTTTTTTGCTAATTCAGATTTTTTTTTTCTAATTCATATTTTTTTGCTAATTCATATTTTTTTTTCTAATTCATATTTTTTTTTGTTTTTTTTTTTTTGCTAATTCAGATTTTTTTTTTGCTCATTCATATTTTTTTTTTTGCTAATTAATTTTTTTTTTCTAATTCATATTTTTTTTTTTGCTAATTCAGTTTTTTTTTCTAATTCATATTTTTTTTTTGCTAATTCAGATTTTTTTTTTTTTGCTCATTCAAATTTTTTTTTTCCTTATTCTTATTTTTTATTTTTTTTCTAATTCATTTTTTTTGCTAATTCATATTTTTTTTTTTTTCCTAATTCAAATTTTTTTCTTTTTTTTTTAGCAAAAGCTAATTAATTTTTTTTTGTAATTCATATTTTTGTTTTTTGCTAATTCAGATTTTTTTTTTCCAATTCACATTTTTTTTTTGCTAATTCAGTTTTTTTTTCTAATTCATATTTTTGTTTTTTTTTTTGCTAATTCAGATTTTTTTTTGCTAATTCGTATTTTTTATTTTTTTTCTAATTCATTTTTTTTGCTAATTCATATTTTTTTTTTTTTTTTTTTGCTAATTCAAATTTTTTTCTTTTTTTTTTAGCAAAAGCTAATTCATTTTTTTTCTAATTCATATTTTTGTTTTTTTCTAATTCATATTTTTTTTTTTGCTAATTCAGATTTTTTTTTTTGCTAATTCAGATTTTTTTTTGCTAATTCAGATTTTTTTTTGTTAATTTTTATTTTTTTTTTGCTCATTCATATTTTTTTGCTAATTCATATTTTTTTCTTATTTTTTTCTAATTCATATTTTTTTTTTGCTAATTCACCTTTTTTTTTTTTTTTTTTGCTAATTCTTATTTTTTATTTTATTTTTCTAATTCATTTTTTTTTTTTTTTGCTAATTCAGATTTTTTTTTTTCTAATTCATATTTTTTTTTTTTTTGCTAATTCATATTTTTTTTTCTAATTAATTTTTTTTTTTTGCTAATTCAGATTTTTTTTTTCTAATTCATATTTTTTTTTGTTTTTTGTTTTTTTTTTTTTTTTGCTAACTCAGATTTTTTTTTTTTTTTGCTAATTCAGATTTTTTTTTTCTAATTCATATTTTTTTTGCTAATTCAGATTTGTTTTTTTTTTTTTTTTTTTTTTGCTAATTCAGATTTTTTTTTGATCTAATTTTTTTTGCTAATTCATATTTTTTTTTCTAATTCAGATTTTTTGCTAATTCAGATTTTTTTTGCTGATTCATATTTTTTTTTTGCTAATTCACATTTTTTTTGCTAATTCGGATTTTTTTTTTTTTTGCTAATTCAGTTTTTTTTTGCCAATTCATATTTTTTTTTTTTGCTAATTCATTTTTTTTTCTAATTCATTTTTTTTTTTTTTTGCTAATTCAGATTTTTTTTTTGCTCATTCATATTTTTTTTGTTTTTTTTTTTTTTTTTTGCTAATTCAGATTTTTTGTTTTTTTTTTTGCTAATTCAGATTTTTTTTTTTTGCTAATTTTTTTTTTTTTTTTTTTGCTAATTCAGATTTTTTTTTTTCTAATTCATATTTTTGTTTTTTTTTTTTTCTAATTCAGATTTTTTTTTCTGTTAATTCATATATTTTTTTTTTGTTAATTCAATTTTTTTTTTCAAATTTTTTTGCTAATTCATATTTTTTTTTTTCTAATTCATATTTTTTTTTTGCTAATTCAGATTTTTTTTTTTTTTTTTTTTTTGCTAATTCGGATTTTTTTTTTTTTTTGCTAATTCAGATTTTTTTTTTGCTAATTTTTATTTTTTTTTTTTTTTTGCTAATTCAGATTTTTTTTTCTAATTCATATTTTTTTTTGCTAATTCATTTTTTTTTTATAATTCATATTTTTTTTTTTTTGCTAATTCAGATTTTTTTTTTTGCTCATTCATATTTTTTTTTTGCTAATTCATATTTTTTTTCTAATTCATTTTTTTTTTTTTGCTAATTCAGATTTTTTTTTCTATTTTTTTTTTCGCTAATTTTTTTTTTTGCTAATTCAGATTTTTTTTTTTTTGCTAATTCACATTTTTTTTGCTAATTCATATTTTTTTTTTCTAATTCATATTTTTTTTTTGCTAATTCAGATTTTTTTTGCTAATTCAGATTTTTTTTTTTTTTTTTTTTTTTTTTTTTTTTTTTTTTTGCTAATTCAGATTTCTTTTTTGCTAATTTTTTTTCTTTTTTTTGCTAATTCAGATTTTTTTTTCTAATTCATATTTTTTTGCTAATTCATATTTTTTTTTCTAATTCATATTTTTTTTTGTTTTTTTTTTTTGCTAATTCAGATTTTTTTTTGCTCATTCATATTTTTTTTTTGCTAATTAATTTTTTTTTTCTAATTCATATTTTTTTTTTTGCTAATTCAGTTTTTTTTTTCTAATTCATATTTTTTTTTTGCTAATTCAGATTTTTTTTTTTTTGCTAATTCAAATTATTTTTTTTGCTTATTCTTATTTTTTATTTTTTTTCTAATTCATTTTTTTTGCTAATTCATATTTTTTTTTTTTTTCCTAATTCAAATTTTTTTTGCTTTTTTTTTTAGCAAAAGCTAATTAATTTTTTTTTGTAATTCATATTTTTGTTTTTTGCTAATTCAGATTTTTTTTTCCAATTCACATTTTTTTTTTGCTAATTCAGTTTTTTTTCTAATTCATATTTTTGTTTTTTTTTTTTGCTAATTCAGATTTTTTTTTGCTAATTCGTATTTTTTATTTTTTTTCTAATTCATTTTTTTTGCTAATTCATATTTTTTTTTTTTTTTTTTGCTAATTCAAATTTTTTTCTTTTTTTTTTTAGCAAAAGCTAATTCATTTTTTTTCTAATTCATATTTTTGTTTTTTTCTAATTCATATTTTTTTTTTGCTAATTCAGATTTTTTTTTTTGCTAATTCAGATTTTTTTTTTGCTAATTCAGATTTTTTTTGTTAATTTTTATTTTTTTTTTTGCTCATTCATATTTTTTTTTTTTTTTGCTAATTCATATTTTTTTCTTATTTTTTTCTAATTCATATTTTTTTTTTGCTAATTCACCTTTTTTTTTTTTTTTTTGCTAATTCTTATTTTTTATTTTATTTTTCTAATTAATTTTTTTTTTTTTTTTTGCTAATTCATATTTTTTTTTTTTGCTAATTCATTTTTTTTTCTAATTCATTTTTTTTTTTTTTGCTAATTCAGATTTTTTTTGTTTTTTTTTTTTTTTTTTTTTGCTAATTCAGATTTTTTTGTTTTTTTTTTTGCTAATTCAGATTTTTTTTTTGCTAATTTTTTTTTTTTTTTTTTGCTAATTCATATTTTTTTTTCTAATTCATATTTTTTTTTTGCTAATTCAGATTTTTTTTTTTTTTTTTTTTTTGCTAATTCGGATTTTTTTTTTTTTTTTTGCTAATTCAGATTTTTTTTTTTGCTAATTTTTTTTTTTTTTTTTGCTAATTCAGATTTTTTTTTTCTAATTCATATTTTTTTTTTTTTTTTTCTAATTCAGATTTTTTTTTTCTGTTAATTCATATATTTTTTTTTGTTAATTCAATTTTTTTTTCAAATTTTTTTGCTAATTCATATTTTTTTTTTTTTCTAATTCATATTTTTTTTTTGCTAATTCAGATTTTTTTTTTTTTTTTTTTTTTTGCTAATTCAAATTTTTTTTTGCTAATTCTTATTTTTTATTTTTTTTCTAATTCATTTTTTTTTTGCTAATTCATTTTTTTTTTTTTTTTTTTTTTTTGCTATTTCAGTTTTTTTTTTCTGCTAATTCAAATTTTTTTCTTTTTTTTTTTTGGCTAATTCATATTTTTTTTTCTAATTCATATTTTTTTTTGCTAATTCAGTTTTTTTTTTTTCTAATTCATATTTTTGTTTTTTTTTTTTGCTAATTCAGTTTTTTTTTGCTAATTCAGATTTTTTTTTTGCTAATTCTTATTTTTTATTTTTTTTCTAATTCATTTTTTTTTGCTAATTCATTTTTTTTTTTTTTTTTTTTTTTTGCTAACTCAGATTTTTTTGTTTTTTTGGCTAATTCAGATTTTTTTTTTCTAATTCATATTTTTTTTGCTAATTCAGATTTGTTTTTTTTTTTTTTTTTTTTTTTGCTAATTCAGATCTTTTTTTGATCTAATTTTTTTTTGCTAATTCATATTTTTTTTTCTAATTCAGATTTCTTTTTTTTTTTTTGCTAATTCAGATTTCTTTTTGCTGATTCATATTTTTTTTTTTGCTAATTCACATTTTTTTTGCTAATTCGGATTTTTTTTTTTTTTTGCTAATTCAGTTTTTTTTTTTTTTTTTTTTTGCCAATTCATATTTTTTTTGCTAATTCATTTTTTTTTTCTAATTCATTTTTTTTTTTTTTTTTTTTTGCTAAATCAGATTTTTTTTTTTGCTCATTCATATTTTTTTTGTTTTTTTTTTTTTTTGCTAATTCAGATTTTTTGTTTTTTTTTTTGCTAATTCAGATTTTTTTTTTTTGCTAATTTTTATTTTTTTTTTTTTTTGCTAATTCAGATTTTTTTTTTTCTAATTCATATTTTTGTTTTTTTTTTGCTAATTCAGATTTTTTTTTTTCTGTTAATTCATATATTTTTTTTTTTGCTAATTCAATTTTTTTTTTCAAATTTTTTTGCTAATTCATATTTTTTTTTTTCTAATTCATATTTTTTTTTTGCTAATTCAGATTTTTTTTTTTTTTTTTTTTTGCTAATTAAGATTTTTTTTTTTTTTGCTAATTCAGATTTTTTTTTTTTGCTAATTTTTATTTTTTTTTTGCTAATTCAGATTTTTTTTTCTAATTCATATTTTTTTTTGCTAATTCATTTTTTTTTATAATTCATATTTTTTTTTTTTTTGCTAATTCAGATTTTTTTTGCTCATTCATATTTTTTTTTTTGCTAATTCATATTTTTTTTCTAATTCATTTATTTTTTTTTTTTTGCTAATCAGATTTTTTTTTTTCAAATTTTTTTTTTTTCGCTAATTTTTTTTTTTTTTTTTTTGCTAATTCAGATTTTTTTTTTTTTTTTTGCTAATTCACATTTTTTTTGCTAATTCAATTTTTTTTCTAATTCATATTTTTTTTTTGCTAATTCAGATTTTTTTTGCTAATTCAGATTTTTTTTTTTTTTTTTGCTAATTCAGATTTTTTTTTTTTGTTAATTTTTATTTTTGTTTTGCTAATTCAGATTTTTTTTTTTTTTTAATTCATATTTTTTTTTTGCTAATTCATATTTTCTTTTCTAATTAATTTTTTTTTTTTTGCTAATTCAGATTTTTTTTTTGCTCATTCATATTTTTTTTTTGCTAATTCATATTTTTTTTTTCTAATTCATATTTTTTTTTCCTAATTCAGATTTTTATTTTTTTTTTTAATTCATATTTTTTTTTTTGCTAATTCAGTTTTTTTTTCTAATTCATATTTTTGTTTTTGCTAATTTATATATATTTTTTTTTGCTAATTCAGATTTTTTTTTTTTTCTAATTCATATTTTTGTTTTTTTTTTTGCTAATTCAGTTTTTTTTTTTTTGCTAATTCAGATTTTTTTTTTGCTAATTCTTATTTTTTATTTTTTTTCTAATTCATTTTTTTTTTTGCTAATTCATTTTTTTTTTTTTTTTTTTTGCTATTTCAGTTTTTTTTTCTGCTAATTCAAATTTTTTTTTTTTTTTTTTTTTGGCTAATTCATATTTTTTTTTCTAATTCATATTTTTTTTTGCTAATTCAGTTTTTTTTTTTTCTAATTCATATTTTTATATTTTTTTCTTTTTTTTTTTGGCTAATTCATATTTTTTTTTCTATTTCATTTTTTTTTTGCTAATTCAGTTTTTTTTTTTTTTTTTTTTTTTTGCTAATTTAGATTTTTTGTTGCTATTTTAATTTTTCTTTTGCTAATTCAGATTCATTTTTTTTCTAATTCATATATTTTTTTTTTTTGCTAATTCCGATTTTTTTTTTTTTTTTTGCTAATTCAGATTTTTTTTTTTTGCTAATTCAAATTTTTTTCTTTTTTTTTTTTTTGCTAATTCAGATTTTTTTTTTCCTAATTGTTTTTTTTTTGCTAATTTTTATTTTTTTTTTTGCTAATTCAGATTTTTTTTTAATTCATATTTTTTTTTTGCTAATTCATTTTTTTTTTGCTAATTCAGTTTTTTTTTGCTCATTCATATTTTTTTTTTTGCTAATTCATTTTTTTTTTTCTAATTCATATTTTTTTTCCTAATTCAGATTTTTATTTTCTAATTCAAATTTTTTTTTTTTTTTGCTAATTCAGTTTTTTTTTTTTGCTAATTCTTATTTTTTTATTTTTTTTTGTGCTAATTCATATTTGTTTTGTTTTTTTTTTTTTTGCTAATTCAAATTTTTTTTTTTTTTTGCTAATTCAGATTTTTTTTTCCTAATTGTTTTTTTTTTGCTAATTTTTATTTTTTTTTTGCTAATTCAGATTTTTTTTTTAATTCATATTTTTTTTTTTGCTAATTCATTTTTTTTTTTTTTGCTAATTCAGTTTTTTTTTTGCTCATTCATATTTTTTTTTTTTGCTAATTCATTTTTTTTTTTTCTAATTCATATTTTTTTTTTTTTTCCTAATTCAGATTTTTATTTTTTTTTTCTAATTCATATTTTTTTTTTGCTAATTCAGTTTTTTTTTTCTAATTCATATTTTTGTTTTTGCTAATTTATATATATTTTTTTTTTTGCTAATTCAGATTTTTTTTTCAGATTTTTTTTTTTGCTAATTCAAATTTTTTTCTTTTTTTTTTTTGCTAATTCATATTTTTTTTTTCTAATTCAGATTTTTATTTTTTTTTCTAATTCATTTTTTTTTTTTTTTTGCTAATTCGGTTTTTTTTTTTTCATTAGATATGAATTATCGTATTTTTGTTTTTTTTTTTGCTAATTCAGATTTTTTTTTTTTTTTGCTAATTCAGATTTTTTTTTGCTCATTCATATTTTTTTTTTGCTAATTCAGATTTTTTTTTGTGCTAATTCAAATTTTTTTCTTTTTTTTTTTGTTTGCTAATTCATATTTTTTTTTTCTAATTCATTTTTTTTTTTTTTTTTTGTTAATTCAGATTTTTTTTGCTCATTCATATTTTTTTTTTTGCTAATTCATATTTTTGTTTTCTAATTAATTCTTTTTTTTTTTTGCTAATTCAGATTTAAATTTTTTTTTCTAATTCATATATTTTTTTTTTTTTGCTAATTCAGATTTTTTTTTTTTCTAATTCATATTTTTTTTTTTTGCTAATTCAGATTTTTTTCTAATATTTTTATACCCTAGATGAAATCTAAAGGGGTATACTAAGTTTGTCATTCCGTTTGTAACACCTCGAAATAATGATGATAGAGCAAAATGGATTGGACACCCACACATAATATTAAAAGTTATTTTGATTTTTGCATGTCCGTCCGTCCGTCCGTCCGTCCGTCTGTGCGCACGATAACTCGAGAACGCGTACACATAGAGAGCTGAAATTTTGTACACGGACAGTTCGAAAATGAGACAAATCGGGCAACTCCTTCGTGGGGTTGCCATACAAAAATTTCGTTTTCGGTTATATATTTGAACACTGCCTGAGAACGAGTAGCCGTAGAGAGCTGAAATTTTGTACATGGTGTTTTCATTGTACTAGCAAATAAAATTTCAAAAATGGACTAAATCGGGCAACCCGTTCTTGGTGTTGCCATATAAAAAATTAGGTTTTTTATGTATATTGTGAAAACGACCAGTCCAAGACATTTTTATTGTACTAAAAACTTCTTCAGTATATGAAATCCTATAAAATTGGTTATAATCATTTTTTCTGTCCGACGAACCGTTCTAGAAATATATGCGAAAAACCACTGCAAAAATCAAAATTGCTCAAATGGGTACCCATACGAAATTTCATACGGGCATTCATCTAGGGTATCATAAGTATTGGTCTTTAACCAATTCTAGCTTTTTCACTTGTTTTTTTTCTAATTTTTTTTTTTTTTTGTTAATTCAGATTTTTTTTTTCTAATTCATATATTTTTTTTTTTGCTAATTCATATTTTTTTTTCTAATTCATTTTTTCTTTTTTTTTTTGCTAATTCAGATTTTTTTTTTGCTCATTCTTATTTTTTTTTTTTTGCTAATTCATATTTTTTTCTTTATTTTTTTCTAATTCATATTTTTTTTTTTTTTGCTAATTCACATTTTTTGCCTTTTTTTTTTTTGCTAATTCTTATTTTTTATTTTTTTTTCTAATTCATTTTTTTTGCTAATTTATTTTTTTTTTTGCTAATTCAGATTTTTTTTTTTCCTAATTCAGATTTTTTTTGCTCATTCATATTTTTTTTTTTTTGCTAATACATTTTTTTTTTTTTTTTGTAATTCATATTTTTTTTTGCTAATTCACATTTTTTTCTTTTTTTTTTTTTGCTAATTCTTATTTTTTATTTTTTTTTCTAATTCAGATTTTTTTTTTTTTTTTTTTGCTAATTCAGATTTTTTTGTTTTTTTTGCTAATTTTTTTTTTTTTTTTGCTAATTCAGATTTTTTTTTTCTAATTCATATTTTTTTGCTAATTCATATTTTTTTTTCTAATTCATATTTTTTTTTGTTTTTTTTTTTTTTGCTAATTCAGATTTTTTTTTTGCTCATTCATATTTTTTTTTTTTGCTAATTAATTTTTTTTTTCTAATTCATATTTTTTTTTTTGCTAATTCAGTTTTTTTTTCTAATTCATATTTTTTTTTTGCTAATTCAGATTTTTTTTTTTTTGCTAATTCAAATTTTTTTTTCCTTATTCTTATTTTTTATTTTTTTTCTAATTCATTTTTTTTGCTAATTCATATTTTTTTTTTTTTCCTAATTCAAATTTTTTTCTTTTTTTTTTAGCAAAAGCTAATTAATTTTTTTTTGTAATTCATATTTTTGTTTTTTGCTAATTCAGATTTTTTTTTTCCAATTCACATTTTTTTTTTGCTAATTCAGTTTTTTTTTCTAATTCATATTTTTGTTTTTTTTTTTTTGCTAATTCAGATTTTTTTTTGCTAATTCGTATTTTTTATTTTTTTTCTAATTCATTTTTTTTTGCTAATTCATATTTTTTTTTTTTTTTTTTGCTAATTCAAATTTTTTTCTTTTTTTTTTAGCAAAAGCTAATTCATTTTTTTTCTAATTCATATTTTTGTTTTTTTCTAATTCATATTTTTTTTTTGCTAATTCAGATTTTTTTTTTTGCTAATTCAGATTTTTTTTTGCTAATTCAGATTTTTTTTTGTTAATTTTTATTTTTTTTTTGCTCATTCATATTTTTTTGCTAATTCATATTTTTTTCTTATTTTTTTCTAATTCATATTTTTTTTTTTGCTAATTCACCTTTTTTTTTTTTTTTTGCTAATTCTTATTTTTTATTTTATTTTTCTAATTCATTTTTTTTTTTTTTTGCTAATTCAGATTTTTTTTTTCTAATTCATATTTTTTTTTTTTTGCTAATTCATATTTTTTTTTCTAATTAATTTTTTTTTTTTGCTAATTCAGATTTTTTTTTTCTAATTCATATTTTTTTTTGTTTTTTGTTTTTTTTTTTTTTTGCTAACTCAGATTTTTTTTTTTTTGCTAATTCAGATTTTTTTTTTCTAATTCATATTTTTTTTGCTAATTCAGATTTGTTTTTTTTTTTTTTTTTTTTTTGCTAATTCAGATTTTTTTTTGATCTAATTTTTTTTGCTAATTCATAATTGCTAATTCAGATTTTTTTTTCTAATTCATATTTTTTTTTGCTAATTCATTTTTTTTTATAATTCATATTTTTTTTTTTTGCTAATTCAGATTTTTTTTTTGCTCATTCATATTTTTTTTTTGCTAATTCATATTTTTTTTCTAATTCATTTTTTTTTTTTTGCTAATTCAGATTTTTTTTTCTATTTTTTTTTCGCTAATTTTTTTTTTTTGCTAATTCAGATTTTTTTTTTTTTTGCTAATTCACATTTTTTTTGCTAATTCATATTTTTTTTTTCTAATTCATATTTTTTTTTTGCTAATTCAGATTTTTTTTGCTAATTCAGATTTTTTTTTTTTTTTTTTTTTTTTTTTTTTTTTTTGCTAATTCAGATTTTTTTTTTGCTAATTTTTTTTTTTTTTTTTTGCTAATTCAGATTTTTTTTTCTAATTCATATTTTTTTGCTAATTCATATTTTTTTTTCTAATTCATATTTTTTTTTGTTTTTTTTTTTTGCTAATTCAGATTTTTTTTTTGCTCATTCATATTTTTTTTTTTGCTAATTAATTTTTTTTTTCTAATTCATATTTTTTTTTTTGCTAATTCAGTTTTTTTTTTCTAATTCATATTTTTTTTTTTGCTAATTCAGATTTTTTTTTTTTTGCTAATTCAAATTATTTTTTTTGCTTATTCTTATTTTTTATTTTTTTTCTAATTCATTTTTTTTGCTAATTCATATTTTTTTTTTTTTTTCCTAATTCAAATTTTTTTTAGCAAAAGCTAATTAATTTTTTTTTGTAATTCATATTTTTGTTTTTTGCTAATTCAGATTTTTTTTTCCAATTCACATTTTTTTTTTGCTAATTCAGTTTTTTTTTCTAATTCATATTTTTGTTTTTTTTTTTTGCTAATTCAGATTTTTTTTGCTAATTCGAATTTTTTATTTTTTTTCTAATTCATTTTTTTTGCTAATTCATATTTTTTTTTTTTTTTTTTTGCTAATTCAAATTTTTTTCTTTTTTTTTTTAGCAAAAGCTAATTCATTTTTTTTCTAATTCATATTTTTGTTTTTTTCTAATTCATATTTTTTTTTTGCTAATTCAGATTTTTTTTTTTTGCTAATTCAGATTTTTTTTTGCTAGTTCAGATTTTTTTTTGTTAATTTTTATTTTTTTTTTGCTCATTCATATTTTTTTTTTTTTGCTAATTCATATTTTTTTCTTATTTTTTTCTAATTCATATTTTTTTTTTTGCTAATTCACCTTTTTTTTTTTTTTTTGCTAATTCTTATTTTTTATTTTATTTTTCTAATTAATTTTTTTTTTTTTTTGCTAATTCAGATTTTTTTTTTTCTAATTCATATTTTTTTTTTTTGCCAATTCATATTTTTTTTTTTGCTAATTCATTTTTTTTTCTAATTCATTTTTTTTTTTTTGCTAATTCAGATTTTTTTTGTTTTTTTTTTTTTTTTGCTAATTCAGATTTTTTGTTTTTTTTTTTTGCTAATTCAGATTTTTTTTTTGCTAATTTTTTTTTTTTTTTTTTTGCTAATTCAGATTTTTTTTTTCTAATTCATATATTTTTTTTTTTTTTTCTAATTCAGATTTTTTTTTTCTGTTAATTCATATATTTTTTTTTTGTTAATTCAATTTTTTTTTCAAATTTTTTTGCTAATTCATATTTTTTTTTTTTCTAATTCATATTTTTTTTTTGCTAATTCAGATTTTTTTTTTTTTTTTTTTGCTAATTCGGATTTTTTTTTTTTTTTTGCTAATTCAGATTTTTTTTTTGCTAATTTTTATTTTTTTTTTTTTTTGCTAATTCAGATTTTTTTTTCTAATTCATATTTTTTTTTGCTAATTCATTTTTTTTTTTATAATTCATATTTTTTTTTTTGCTAATTCAAATTTTTTTTTTGCTCATTCATATGTTTTTTTTGCTAATTCATATTTTTTTTCTAATTCATTTTTTTTTTTTTGCTAATTCAGATTTTTTTTTCTATTTTTTTTTTCGCTAATTTTTTTTTTTGCTAATTCAGATTTTTTTTTTTTTTTTTTTTGCTAATTCACATTTTTTTTGCTAATTCATATTTTTTTTTTTCTAATTCATATTTTTTTTTTTGCTAATTCAGATTTTTTTTGCTAATTCAGATTTTTTTTTTTTTTTTTTTTTTTTTTTTTGCTAATTCAGATTTTTTTTTTGCTAATTTTTATTTTTGTTTTGCTAATTCAGATTTTTTTTTTGCTAATTGTTTCTTTTTTGCTAATTTTTATTTTTTTTTGCTAATTCAGATTTTTTTTTTTTTAATTCATATTTTTTTTTTTGCTAATTCATATTTTCTTTTCTAATTAATTTTTTTTTTTTTTTGCTAATTCAGATTTTTTTTTTTTTGCTCATTCATATTTTTTTTTGCTAATTCATATTTTTTTTTTCTAATTCATATTTTTTTTTTTCCTAATTCAGATTTTTATTTTTTTTTTTTTAATTCATATTTTTTTTTTTTGCTAATTCAGTTTTTTTTTTTCTAATTCATATTTTTGTTTTACCTAATTTATATATTTTTTTTTTTTGCTAATTCAGATTTTTTTTTTTTTTGCTAATTCAGATTTTTTTTTTTTTTTTGCTAATTCAAATTTTTTTCTTTTTTTTTTTTTTTTGCTAATTCAGATTTTTTTTGTTCTAATTTTTTTTTGCTAATTCATATTTTTTTTTTTCTAATTCAGATTTTTTTTTTTTTGCTAATTCATATTTTTTTTTTCTAATTCAGATTTTTATTTTTTTCTTCTAATTCATATTTTTTTTTTTTTTTTTGCTAATTCAGATTTTTTTTTTCATTAGATATGAATTATAGTAATTTTGTTTTTTTTTGCTAATTCAAATTTTTTTTTTTTTTTGCTAATTCAGATTTATTTTTGCTCATTCATATTTTTTTTTTTTTATTGCTAATTCAGATTTTTTTTTTTTGTTCTAATTCAAATTTTTTTCTTTTTTTTTTGTTTGCTAATTCATATTTTTTTTTTCTAATTCATATTTTTTTTTTTTTTTGCTAATTCATATTTTTTTTTTTGCTAATTCAGATTTTTTTCTAATATTTTTATACCCTAGATGAAATCTAAATGGGTATACTAAGTTTGTCATTCCGTTTGTAACACCTCGAAATAATGATGGTAGAGCAAAATGGATTTGACACCCACGCATAATATTAAAAGTTATTTTGATTTTTGCATGTCCGTCCGTCCGTCCGTCCGTCTGTCCGTCTGTGCGCACGATAACTCGAGAACGCGTACACATAGAGAGCTGAAATTTTGTACACGGACTTTAAAAAAAAAGTAAAATTAAGTTCGAAAATGAGACAAATCGGGCAACTCCTTCGTGGGGTTGCCATACAAAAATTTCGTTTTCCGTTATATATTTGAACACTGCCTGAGAACGAGTAGCCGTAGAGAGCTGAAATACATGGTGTTTTCATTGTACTAGGAAATAAAATTTCAAAAATGGACAAAATCGGGCGACCCATTCTTGGTGTTGCCATATAAAAAATTAGGTTTTTTATGTATACTGTGAAAACGACCACTCCAAACATTTTTATTGTACTAAAAACTTCTTCAGAATATGATATCCTATAATATTGGTTATAATCATTTTTTCTGTCCGACGAACCGTTCTAGAAATATATGCGAAAAACCACTGCAAAAATCAAAATTGCTCAAATGGGTACCCATACGAAATTTCATACGGGCAATCATCTAGGGTATCATAAGTATTGGTCTTAGACCAATTCTAGCTTTTTCACTTGTTTTTTTTTTTGCTAATTTTTTTTTTTTTTTTTTTGCTAATTTAGATTTTTTTTTTCTAATTCATATATTTTTTTTTTGCTAATTCATTTTTTCTTTTTTTTTTTGCTAATTCAGATTTTTTTTTGCTAATTCATATTTTTTTCTAATTCATATTTTTTTCTAATTCATATTTTTTTTTTGCTAATTCACATTTTTTTCTTTTTTTTTTGCTAATTCTTTTCTTTTTTTTTTATAATTCATTTTTTTGCTAATTCAGATTTTTGTTATTTTTTTTTTTTGCTAATTCGGATTTTTATTTTTTTTTCTAATTCATATTTTTTTTTTTGCTTATTCTTATTTTTTATTTTTTTTCTAATTCATTTTTTTTGCTAATTCATATTTTTTTTTTTTCCTAATCCAAATTTTTTTCTTTTTTTTTTTTAGCAAAAGCTAATTAATTTTTTTTTGTAATTCATATTTTTGTTTTTTGCTAATTCAGATTTTTTTTTCCAATTCACATTTTTTTTTTGCTAATTCAGTTTTTTTTTCTAATTCATATTTTTGTTTTTTTTTTGCTAATTCAGATTTTTTTTTGCTAATTCGTATTTTTTATTTTTTTTCTAATTCATTTTTTTTGCTAATTCATATTTTTTTTTTTTTTTTTGCTAATTCAAATTTTTTTCTTTTTTTTTTTAGCAAAAGCTAATTCATTTTTTTTCTAATTCATATTTTTGTTTTTTTCTAATTCATATTTTTTTTTTGCTAATTCAGATTTTTTTTTTGCTAATTCAGATTTTCTTTTGCTAATTCAGATTTTTTTTTGTTAATTTTTATTTTTTTTTTGCTCATTCATATTTTTTTTTTTTTTTTGCTAATTCATATTTTTTTCTTATTTTTTTCTAATTCATATTTTTTTTTTGCTAATTCACCTTTTTTTTTTTTTTTTTGCTAATTCTTATTTTTTATTTTATTTTTCTAATTAATTTTTTTTTTTTTTTTTGCTAATTCAGATTTTTTTTTTCTAATTCATATTTTTTTTTTTTTTTGCCAATTCATATTTTTTTTTTTTGCTAATTCATTTTTTTTTTCTAATTCATTTTTTTTTTTTGCTAATTCAGATTTTTTTTGTTTTTTTTTTTTTTTTTTTTGCTAATTCAGATTTTTTGTTTTTTTTTTGCTAATTCAGATTTTTTTTTTGCTAATTTTTTTTTTTTTTTTTTGCTAATTCAGATTTTTTTTTTTTCTAATTCATATTTTTGTTTTTTTTTTTTTTCTAATTCAGATTTTTTTTTTCTGTTAATTCATATATTTTTTTTTGTTAATTCAATTTTTTTTTTCAAATTTTTTTGCTAACTCATATTTTTTTTTTTTCTAATTCATATTTTTTTTTGCTAACTCAGATTTTTTTTTTTTTTTTTTTTTTGCTAATTCGGATTTTTTTTTTTTTTTTGCTAATTCAGATTTTTTTTTTGCTAATTTTTATTTTTATTTTTTTGCTAATTCAGATTTTTTTTTCTAATTCATATTTTTTTTTGCTAATTCATTTTTTTTTTATAATTCATATTTTTTTTTTTTGCTAATTCAGATTTTTTTTTTGCTCATTCATATTTTTTTTTTGCTAATTCATATTTTTTTTCTAATTCATTTTTTTTTTTTTGCTAATTCAGATTTTTTTTTCTATTTTTTTTTTCGCTAATTTTTTTTTTTGCTAATTCAGATTTTTTTTTGCTAATTCACATTTTTTTTGCTAATTCATATTTTTTTTTTCTAATTCATATTTTTTTTTTTTTGCTAATTCAGATTTTTTTTGCTAATTCAGATTTTTTTTTTTTTTTTTTTTTTTTTTTTTTTTTTTGCTAATTCAGATTTTTTTTTGCTAATTTTTATTTTTGTTTTGCTAATTCAGATTTTTTTTTTGCTAATTGTTTCTTTTTTGCTAATTTTTATTTTTTTTTTGCTAATTCAGATTTTTTTTTTTTTAATTCATATTTTTTTTTTTTGCTAATTCATATTTTCTTTTCTAATTAATTTTTTTTTTTTTTGCTAATTCAGATTTTTTTTTTGCTCATTCATATTTTTTTTTGCTAATTCATATTTTTTTTTTCTAATTCATATTTTTTTTTTTCCTAATTCAGATTTTTTTTTTTTTTTTTTTTAATTCATGTTTTTTTTTTTGCTAATTCAGTTTTTTTTTTCTAATTCATATTTTTGTTTTTCCTAATTTATATATTTTTTTTTTTTGCTAATTCAGATTTTTTTTTTTTTTGCTAATTCAGATTTTTTTTTTTTTTGCTAATTCAAATTTTTTTCTTTTTTTTTTTTTTTTGCTAATTCAGATTTTTTTTGATCTAATTTTTTTTTGCTAATTCATATTTTTTTTTTCTAATTCAGATTTTTTTTTTTTTTGCTAATTCATATTTTTTTCTTCTAATTCAGATTTTTATTTTTTTCTTCTAATTCATATTTTTTTTTTTTTTTTTGCTAATTCAGATTTTTTTTTTTCATTAGATATGAATTATGGTAATTTTGTTTTTTTTGCTAATTCAAATTTTTTTTTTTGCTAATTCAGATTTATTTTTGCTCATTCATATTTTTTTTTTTTTATTGCTAATTCAGATTTTTTTTTTTTGTTCTAATTCAAATTTTTTTCTTTTTTTTTTGTTTGCTAATTCATATTTTTTTTTTCTAATAAATATTTTTTTTTTTTTTTTGCTAATTCATATTTTTTTTTGCTAATTCAGATTTTTTTCTAATATTTTTATACCCTAGATGAAATCTAAATGGGTATACTAAGTTTGTCATTCCGTTTGTAACACCTCGAAATAATGATGGTAGAGCAAAATGGATTTGACACCCACGCATAATATTAAAAGTTATTTTGATTTTTGCATGTCCGTCCGTCCGTCCGTCCGTCTGTCCGTCTGTGCGCACGATAACTCGAGAACGCGTACACATAGAGAGCTGAAATTTTGTACACGGACTTTAAAAAAAAAGTAAAATTAAGTTCGAAAATGAGACAAATCGGGCAACTCCTTCGTGGGGTTGCCATACAAAAATTTCGTTTTCCGTTATATATTTGAACACTGCCTGAGAACGAGTAGCCGTAGAGAGCTGAAATACATGGTGTTTTCATTGTACTAGGAAATAAAATTTCAAAAATGGACAAAATCGGGCGACCCATTCTTGGTGTTGCCATATAAAAAATTAGGTTTTTTATGTATACTGTGAAAACGACCAGTCCAAGACATTTTTATTGTACTAAAAACTTCTTCAGAATATGATATCCTATAATATTGGTTATAATCATTTTTTCTGTCCGACGAACCGTTCTAGAAATATATGCGAAAAACCACTGCAAAAATCAAAATTGCTCAAATGGGTACCCATACGAAATTTCATACGGGCAATCATCTAGGGTATCATAAGTATTGGTCTTAGACCAATTCTAGCTTTTTCACTTGTTTTTTTTTTTTTGCTAATTTTTTTTTTTTTTTTTTTGCTAATTTAGATTTTTTTTTTCTAATTCATATATTTTTTTTTTGCTAATTCATATTTTTTTTTCTAATTCATTTTTTCTTTTTTTTTTTGCTAATTCAGATTTTTTTTTTGCTCATTCATATTTTTTTTTTTTTTTGCTAATTCATATTTTTTTTTTTTGCTAATTCACATTTTTTTCTTTTTTTTTTTGCTAATTCTTTTTTTTTTTTTCTAATTCATTTTTTTGCTAATTCAGATTTTTGTTATTTTTTTTTTTTGCTAATTCGGATTTTTATTTTTTTTTTCTAATTCATATTTTTTTTTTTTGCTTATTCAGTTTTTTTTTCTAATTCATATTTTTGTTTTTGCTAATTTATATATTTTTTTTTTGCTAATTCAGATTTTTTTTTTTTTGTTAATTCAAATTTTTATTTTTTTTTCTAATTCATATTTTTTTTTTTTTGCTAATTCAGATTTTTTTTTTCATTAGATATGAATTATCGTATTTTTGTTTTTTTTTGTTAATTCAGATTTTTTTTTTTTTTTTTTTTTTTGCTAATTCAGATTTTTTTTTGCTCATTCATATTTTTTTTTTTTGCTTATTCAGATTTTTTTTTGTTCTAATTCAAATTTTTTTCTTTTTTTTTTTTTGTTTGTTAATTCATATTTTTTTTTTTTTTCTTATTCATATTTTTTTTTTTTTTTTGCTAATTCAGATTTTTTTTTTGCTCATTCATATTTTTTTTTTGCTAATTCATATTTTTCTTTTCTAATTCATATTTTTTTTTTTTTTTGCTAATTCAGATTTTTATTTTTTTTTTCTAATTCATATTTTTTTTTTTTTTTGCTAATTCAGATTTTTTTTTTCTAATTCATATTTTTTTTTTTTTTTTTGCTAATTCAGATTTTTTTCTAATATTTTTATACCCTAGATGAAATCTAAAGGGGTATACTAAGTTTGTCATTCCGTTTGTAACACCTCGAAATAATGATGGTAGAGCAAAATGGATTGGACACCCACGCATAATATTAAAAGTTATTTTGATTTTTGCATGTCCGTCCGTCCGTCCGTCCGTCCGTCCGTCCGTCTGTCCGTCTGTGCGCACGATAACTCGAGAACGCGTATACATAGAGAGCTGAAATTTTGTACACGGACTTTAAAAAAAAAAGTAAAATTAAGTTCGAAAATGAAACAAATCGGGCAACTCCTTCGTGGGGTTGCCATACAAAAATTTCGTTTTCCGTTATATATTTGAACACTGCCTGAGAACGAGTAGCCGTAGAGGGCTGAAATCTGGTACATGGTGTTTTCATTGTACTAGGAAATAAAATTTCAAAAATGGACTAAATCGGGCGACCCATTCTTGGTGTTGCCATATAAAAAATTAGGTTTTTTATGTATACTGTGAAAACGACCAGTCCAAGACATTTTTATTGTACTAATAACTTCTTCAGAATATGAAATCCTATAAAATTGGTTATAATCATTTTTTCTGTCCGACGAACCGTTCTAGAAATATATGCGAAAAACCACTGCAAAAATCAAAATTGCTCAAATGGGTACCCATACGAAATTTCATACGGGCATTCATCTAGGGTATCATAAGTATTGGTCTTAGACCAATTCTAGCTTTTTCACTTGTTTTTTTTTTTGCTAATTTTTTTTTTTTTGCTAATTCAGATTTTTTTTTTTTTTCTAATTCATATTTTTTTTTTTTTTTTGCTAATTCATATTTTTTTTTTCTAATTCACATTTTTTTCTTTTTTTTTTTTGCTAATTCTTATTTTTTATTTTTTTTTTCTAATTGATTTTTTTGCTAATTCAGATTTTTTTTATTTTTTTTTTTTTTTTGCTAATTCATATTTTTTTTCTAATTCATGTTTTTTTTTTTTTTTTTTGCTAATTCAGTTTTTTATTTTTTTTTCTAATTCATATTTTTTTTTTTGCTAATTCAGATTTTTTTCTTTTTTCTAATTCATATTTTTGTTTTTTTTTTTTTTTTTTTTTGCTAATTCAGACTTTTTTTTTTTTTTTTTTTTTGCTAATTCAGATTTTTTTGCTAATTCAGATTTTTTTTTTGCTCATTCATATTTTTTTTTTGCTAATTCATTTTTTTTTTTTTTGCTAATTCAGATTTTTTTTTTTTTTGCTAATTCAGATTTTTTTTGTTCTAATTTTTTTTGCTAATTTTTTTTTTTTTTGCTAATTCAGATTTTTTTTTTTTTTTTTTTGCTAATTCAGATTTTTTTTCTAATTTTTTTTGGTAATTCAGATTATGTTTTGCTAATTCAGATTTTTTTTTTTTTTGCTAATTCATATTTTTTTTTCTAATTAATTTTTATTTCCTAATTGAGATTTCTTTTTTGCTCATTCATATTTTTTTTTTTTTTTTGCTAATACATTTTTTTTTTATTTTTTCTTAATTCATATTTTTTTTTTGCTAATTCACATTTTTTTTTTTTTTTTTGCTAATTCTTATTTTTTATTTTTTTTTCTAATTCAGATTTTTTTTTTTTTTTGCTAATTCAGATTTTTTTGTTTTTTTTTTTGCTAACTTTTATTTTTTTTTTTTTTTTGCTAATTCAGATTTTTTTTTCTAATTCATATTTTTTTGCTAATTCATATTTTTTTTTCTAATTCATATTTTTTTTTTTTTTGCTAATTCAGATTTTTTTTTGCTCATTCATATTTTTTTTTTGCTAATTCAGATTTTTTTTTTTGCTAATTCTTATTTTTTATTTTTTTTTTCTAATTCAGTTTTTTTGCTAATTCATATTTTTTTTTTTTTTTTTTTTTTTTGTTTTTTGCTAATTCAGTTTTTTTCTTTTTCTGCTAATTCAAATTTTTTTCTTTTTTTTTTTTTGCTAATTCATATTTTCTTTTTTTCTAATTCATATTTTTTTTTTGCTAATTCAGATTTTTTTTTTTTTTTTGCTAATTCAGATTTTTTTTTTGCTAATTCAGATTTTTTTTGCTAATTTTTATTTTTTTTTCTGCTCATTCATATTTTTTTTTTTTTGCTAATTCATATTTTTTTCTTATTTTTTTTTCTAATTCATATTTTTTTTTTTTGCTAATTCACATTTTTTTTGCTAATTCTTATTTTTTATTTTATTTTTCTAATTCATTTTTTTTTTTTTTTGCCAATTCAGATTTTTTTTTTCTAATTCATATTTTTTTTTTGCTAATTCATATTTTTTTTTTCTAATTAATTTTTTTTTTTTTTGCTAATTCAGATTTTTTTTTTGCTAATTCAGATTTTTTTTTTGCTAATTCTTATTTTTTATTTTTTTTTTCTAATTCAGTTTTTTTGCTAATTCATATTTTTTTTTTTTTTTTTTTTTTTGCTAATTCAGTTTTTTTCTTTTTCTGCTAATTCAAATTTTTTTCTTTTTTTTTTTTTGCTAATTCATATTTTCTTTTTTTCTAATTCATATTTTTTTTTTGCTAATTCAGATTTTTTTTTTTTTTTTTTTTTTTTGCTAATCCAGATTTTTTTTTTGCTAATTCAGATTTTTTTTGCTAATTTTTATTTTTTTTTCTGCTCATTCATATTTTTTTTTTTTGCTAATTCATATTTTTTTCTTATTTTTTTTTCTAATTCATATTTTTTTTTTTGCTAATTCACATTTTTTCTTTTTCTTTGCTAATTCTTATTTTTTATTTTATTTTTCTAATTCATTTTTTTTTTTTGCCAATTCAGATTTTTTTTTTTCTAATTCATATTTTTTTTTTGCTAATTCATATTTTTTTTTCTAATTAATTTTTTTTTTTTTTGCTAATTCAGATTTTTTTTTGCTCATTCATATTTTTTTTTTGCTAATTCATATTTTTTTTTTATTTTTTTTTAATTCATATTTTTTTTTTGCTAATTCACATTTTTTTTGCTAATTCAGATTTTTTTGTTTTTTTTTGCTAATTTTTTTTGCTAATTCAGATTTTTTTTTTTAATTCATATTTTTTTGCTAATTCATATTTTTTTTTTTATAATTCATATTTTTTTTTTTTTTTTGCTAATTCAGATTTTTTTTTTGTTCATTCATATTTTATTTTTTTTTGCTAATTCATATTTTTTTTTTCTAATTCAAATTTTTTTTTTCCTAATTCAGATTTTTATTTTTATTTCTAATTCATATTTTTTTATTTTTTGCTAATTCAGTTTTTTTTTGCTAGTTCATATTTTTTTTTTTTTTTTTCCTAATTCAAATTTTTTTCTTTTTTTTTTTAGCAAAAGCTAATTCATTTTTTTTCTAATTCATATTTTTGTTTTTTTCTAATTCATATTTTTTTTTTGCTAATTCAGATTTTTTTTGCTAATTCAGATTTTTTTTTGCTAATTCAGATTTTTTTTTGTTAATTTTTATTTTTTTTTTGCTCATTCATATTTTTTTTTTTTTTGCTAATTCTTATTTTTTATTTTATTTTTCTAATTCATTTTTTTTTTTTTTGCTAATTCAGATTTTTTTTTTCTAATTCATATTTTTTTTTTTTTTTGCTAATTCATATTTTTTTTTCTAATTAATTTTTTTTTTTTTGCTAATTCAGATTTTTTTTTCTAATTCATATTTTTTTTTGTTTTTTGTTTTTTTTTTTTTTTGCTAACTCAGTTTTTTTTTTTTTTGCTAATTCAGATTTTTTTTTCTAATTCATATTTTTTTTGCTAATTCAGATTTGTTTTTTTTTTTGTTTTTTTTTTGCTAATTCAGATTTTTTTTTGATCTAATTTTTTTTGCTAATTCATATTTTTTTTTCTAATTCAGATTTTTTGCTAATTCAGATTTTTTTGCTGATTCATATTTTTTTTTTGCTAATTCACATTTTTTTTGCTAATTCGGATTTTTTTTTTTTTGCTAATTCAGTTTTTTATTTTTTTTTTTTTTTTGCCAATTCATATTTTTTTTTTGCTAATTCATTTTTTTTTTCTAATCCATTTTTTTTTTTTTTTTGCTAATTCAGATTTTTTTTTTTTTTTTTGCTAATTCAGATTTTTTTTTTTGCTAATTTTTTTTTGCTAATTCAGATTTTTTTTTTCTAATTCATATTTTTGTTTTTTTTTTTTCTAATTCAGATTTTTTTTTTTCTGTTAATTCATATATTTTTTTTTGTTAATTCAATTTTTTTGCTAATTCATATTTTTTTTTTCTAATTCATATTTTTTTTTTTGCTAATTCAGATTTTTTTTTTTTTTTTTTTTTTGCTAATTCGGATTTTTTTTTTTTTTTTTGCTAATTCAGATTTTTTTTTTTGCTAATTTTTATTTTTTTTTTTGCTAATTCAGATTTTTTTTCTAATTCATATTTTTTTTTGCTAATTCATTTTTTTTTATAATTCATATTTTTTTTTTGCTAATTCAGATTTTTTTTTGCTCATTCATATTTTTTTTTTGCTAATTCATATTTTTTTTCTAATTAATTTTTTTTTTTTTTGCTAATTCAGATTTTTTTTTCTATTTTTTTTTTTCGCTAATTTTTTTTTTGCTAATTCAGATTTTTTTTTTTTTAATTCATATTTTTTTTTTTTGCTAATTCATATTTTCTTTTCTAATTAATTTTTTTTTTTTTTGCTAATTCAGATTTTTTTTTTGCTCATTCATATTTTTTTTTGCTAATTCATATTTTTTTTTTCTAATTCATATTTTTTTTTCCTAATTCAGATTTTTATTTTTTTTTTTTTAATTCATATTTTTTTTTTTTGCTAATTCAGTTTTTTTTTTCTAATTCATATTTTTGTTTTTCCTAATTTATATATATATTTTTTTTGCTAATTCAGATTTTTTTTTTTTTGCTAATTCAGATTTTTTTTTTTTTTGCTAATTCAAATTTTTTTCTTTTTTTTTTTTTTTGCTAATTCAGATTTCTTTTGATCTAATTTTTTTTTGCTAATTCATATTTTTTTTTTCTAATTCAGATTTTTTTTTTTTGCTAATTCATATTTTTTTTTTTTCTAATTCAGATTTTTATTTTTTTCTTCTAATTCATATTTTTTTTTTTTTTTTGCTAATTCAGATTTTTTTTTTCATTAGATATGAATTATGGTAATTTTGTTTTTTTGCTAATTCAAATTTTTTTTTTTTTTTTTTTGCTAATTCAGATTTTTTTTTGCTCATTCATATTTTTTTTTTTTATTGCTAATTCAGATTTTTTTTTATTTTTTTTTTTTTGCTAATTCAGATTTTTTTTTGCTCATTCATATTTTTTTTTTTTTGCTTATTCAGATTTTTTTTTTGTTCTAATTCAAATTTTTTTCTTTTTTTTTTTGTTTGTTAATTCATATTTTTTTTTTCTAATTCATATTTTTTTTTTTTTTTTGCTAATTCAGATTTTTTTTTGCTCATTCATATTTTTTTTTTGCTAATTCATATTTTTCTTTTCTAATTCATATTTTTTTTTTTTTTTTGCTAATTCAGACTTTTACTTTTTTTTTTCTAATTCATATTTTTTTTTTTTGCTAATTCAGATTTTTTTTTTTCTAATTCATATTTTTTTTTTTTTTTTGCTAATTCAGATTTTTCTCTAATATTTTTATACCCTAGATGAAATCTAAAGGGGTATACTAAGTTTGTTATTCCGTTTGTAACACCTCGAAATAATGATGGTAGAGCAAAATGGATTGGACACCCACGCATAATATTAAAAGTTATTTTGATTTTTGCATGTCCGTCCGTCCGTCCGTCCGTCCGTCCGTCTGTCCGTCTGTGCGCACGATAACTCGAGAACGCGTACACATAGAGAGCTGAAATTTTGTACACGGACTTTAAAAAAAAAAGTAAAATTAAGTTCGAAAATGAGACAAATCGGGCAACTCCTTCGTGGGGTTGCCATACAAAAATTTCGTTTTCCGTTATATATTTGAACACTGCCTGAGAACGAGTAGCCGTAGAGAGCTGAAATCTGGTACATGGTGTTTTCATTGTACTAGGAAATAAAATTTCAAAAATGGACTAAATCGGGCGACCCATTCTTGGTGTTGCCATATAAAAAATTAGGTTTTTTATGTATACTGTGAAAACGACCAGTCCAAGATATTTTTATTGTACTAATAACTTCTTCAGAATATGAAATCCTATAAAATTGGTTATAATCATTTTTTCTGTCCGACGAACCGTTCTAGAAATATATGCGAAAAACCACTGCAAAAATCAAAATTTGCTCAAATGGGTACCCATACGAAATTTCATACGGGCATTCATCTAGGGTATCATAAGTATTGGTCTTAGACCAATTCTAGCTTTTTCACTTGTTTTTTTTTGCTGATTTTTTTTTTTTGCTAATTCAGATTTTTTTTTTTTCTAATTCATATATTTTTTTTTTTGCTAATTCATATTTTTTTTTTCTAATTCACATTTTTTTCTTTTTTTTTTTTGCTAATTCTTATTTTTTATTTTTTTTTTCTAATTAATTTTTTGCTAATTCAGATTTTTTTTATTTTTTATTTTTTTGCTAATTCATATTTTTTTTCTAATTCATGTTTTTTTTTTTTTTTTGCTAATTCAGATTTTTTTTTGTTCTAATTTTTTTTGCTAATTTTTTTTTTTTTTTTTGCTAATTCAGATTTTTTTTTTTTTTTTTTTTGCTAATTCAGATTTTTTTTCTAATTTTTTTTGGTAATTCAGATTATGTTTTGCTAATTCAGATTTTTTTTTTTTTTGCTAATTCATATTTTTTTTTTCTAATTAATTTTTTTTTTCTAATTAATTTTTTTTTTTTCCTAATTCAGATTTCTTTTTTGCTCATTCATATTTTTTTTTTTTTTTGCTAATACATTTTTTTTTTATTTTTTTTTGCTAATTCAGATTTTTTTTTTGCTAATTCAGATTTTTTTTGCTAATTTTTATTTTTTTTTCTGCTCATTCATATTTTTTTTTTTTGCTAATTCATATTTTTTTCTTATTTTTTTTTCTAATTCATATTTTTTTTTTGCTAATTCACATTTTTTCTTTTTTTTTGCTAATTCTTATTTTTTATTTTATTTTTCTAATTCATTTTTTTTTTTTTTTGGCAATTCAGATTTTTTTTTTTTCTAATTCATATTTTTTTTTGCTAATTCATATTTTTTTTTTTCTAATTAATTTTTTTTTTTTGCTAATTCAGATTTTTTTTGCTCATTCATATTTTTTTTTTGCTAATTCATTTTTTTTTTATTTTTTTTTAATTCATATATTTTTTTGCTAATTCACATTTTTTTTGCTAATTCAGATTTTTTTGTTTTTTTTTGCTAATTTTTTTTGCTAATTCAGATTTTTTTTTAATTCATATTTTTTTGCTAATTAATTTTTTTTTTTTTATAATTCATATTTTTTTTTTTTTTTGCTAATTCAGATTTTTTTTTGTGCTCATTCATATTTTATTTTTTTTTGCTAATTCATATTTTTTTTTTCTAATTCAAATTTTTTTTTTTCCTAATTCAGATTTTTATTTTTATTTCTAATTCATATTTTTTTATTTTTTGCTAATTCAGTTTTTTTTTTCTAATTCATATTTTTGTTTTTGCTAATTCCGATTTTTTTTTTGTAATTCATATTTTTTTTTTGCTAATTCATATTTTTTTTTTCCAATTAATTTTTTTTTTTTTTGCTAATTTAGATTTTTTTTTTGCTCATTCATATTTTTTTTTTGCTAATTCATATTTTTTTTAATTTTTTTCTAATTCATATTTTTTTTTTTGCTAATTCACATTTTTTTTTGCTAATTCAGATTTTCTTGTTTTTTTTTCTAATTTTTTTTGCTAATTCAGATTTTTTTTTAATTCATATTTTTTTGCTAATTAATTTTTTTTTTTTTTATAATTCATATTTTTTTTTTTTTTGCTAATTCATGTTTTTTTTTTGCTCATTCATATTTTTTTTTTTTGCTAATTCATATTTTTTTTTTCGAATTCATATTTTTTTTTCCTAATTCAGATTTTTATTATTTTTTTTCTAATTCATATTTTTTTATTTTTTGCTAATTCAGATTTTTTTTTCTAATTCATATTTTTTTTTTTTCTAATTCATTTTTTTTTTTTGTGCTAGTTCAGATTTTTTTTTTTTGCAAATTCAAATTTTTTTTTTTTTTTTTTTTGCTAATTCATATATTTTTTTTTCTTCTAATTCATATTTTTTTTTTTTGCTAATTCAGATTTTTTTTTTGTTGCTAATTTAGATTTTTTTTTTTTTTTTTGCTAATTCAGATTTTTTTTTTGCTAATTTTTTTTTTTTGCTAATTCAGATTTTTTTTTTGTAATTCATATTTTTTTTTTTTTTTTGCTAATTCATATTTTTTTTTTCTAATTAATTTTTTTCCTAATTTAGATTTTTTTTGCTCATTCATATTTTTTTTTTGCTAATTCATATTTTTTTTTTAATTTTTTTCTAATTCATATATTTTTTTTGCTACTTCACATTTTTTTTTGCTAATTCAGATTTTCTTGTTTTTTTTTGCTAATTTTTTTTGCTAATTCAGATTTTTTTTTTTAATTCATATTTTTTTGCTATTTCTTTTTTTTTTTTTTTTTTATATAATTCATATATTTTTTTTTTTTTTGCTAATTCAGATTTTTTTTTTGCTCATTCATATTTTTTTTTTTTTGCTAATTCATATTTTTTTTTTCTAATTCATATTTTTTTTTTCCTAATTCAGATTTTTATTTTTTTTTTTCTAATTCATATTTTTTTTTCTAATTTTTTTTTTTTTTTTTTTTTTTTTTTTTGCAAATTCAATTTTTTTTTTTTTTGCTAATTCATATATTTTTTTTTCTTCTAATTCATATTTTTTTTTTTGCTAATTCAGATTTTATTTTTTTGTTGCTGATTCAGATTTTTTTTTTTTGCTAATTCAGATTTTTTTTTGCTAATTTTTTTTTTTTTTTTTGCTAATTCAGATTTTTTTTTTTTTTTAATTCATATTTTTTTTTCCTAATTCATTTTTTTTTTTGCTAATTCAGATTTTTTTTGCTCATTCATATTTTTTTTTGCTAATTCATATTTCGTTTTTTTCTAAATCATTTCTTTTGCTAATTCAGATTTTTTTTCTTATTTTTTTTTTTGCTAATTCAGATTTGGTTTTTTTTTTGCTAATTCAGATTTTTTTTTTTTCTACTTCATATTTTTGTTTTTGTTTTTTTTTGCTAATTCAGATTTTTTTTTTGCTAATTTATATATTTTTTTTTGCTAATTCAGATTTTTTTTTTTTTTTAATTCAGATTTTTTTTGTTCTAATTTTTTTTTGCTAATTTTTATTTTTTTTTACTAATTCAGATTTTTTGATTTTTTTTGCTAATTCAGATTTTTTTTCTATTTTTTTTTTTTTTTTTTTTGCTAATTCAGATATTTTTTTTTCTAATTCATTTTTTTTTGCTAATTCATATTTTTTTTTGCTATTTCAGATTTTTTTTTTTTGCTAATTCAAATTTTTTTTAGCAAAAGCTAATTCATTTGTTTTTTTTTCTAATTCATATTTTTTTTTTTGCTAATTCAGATTTTTTTTTTTCTAATTCATATTTTTTTTTCCTAATTCAGATTTTTATTTATTTTTTCTAATTCATATTATTTTTTTTTGCTAATTCAGTTTTTTTTTTTCTAATTCATATTTTTTTTTTTTTTTTTGCTAATTCAGATTTTTTTTTGCTAATTCAGATTTTTTTTTTGCTAATTCTTATTTTTTATTTTTTTTCTAATTCATTTTTTTTTGCTAATTCATTTTTTTTTTTGTTTTTTTTTTGTTTTTTTGTTTTTTTTTTTTTGCTAATTCAAATTTTTTTTTTTTTTTTTGCTAATTCATATTTTTTTTTTCTAATTCATATTTTTTTTTTGCTAATTCAGATTTTTTGTTTTGCTAATTCAGATTTTTTTTTGCTAATTTTAATTGTTTTTTTTTGCTCATTCATATTTTTTTTTTGCTAATTCATATTTTTTTCTTATTTTTTTCTAATTCATATTTTTTTTTTTTTGCTAATTCACATTTTTTCCTTTTTTTTCTAATTCTTATGTTTTATTTTATTTTTCTAATTCATTTTTTTTTTGCCAATTCAGATTTTTTTTTCTTATTCATATTTTTTTTTGCTAATTCATATTTTTTTTTTCTAATTAATTTTTTTTTTTTTTTGCTAATTCAGATTTTTTTTTGCTCATTCATATTTTTTTTTTTTGCTAATTCAGATTTTTTTGTTTTTTTTTTGCTAATTTTTTTTGCTAATTCAGATTTTTTTTTAATTCATATTTTTTTGCTAATTCATATTTTTTTGCTAATTCAGATTTTTTTTTTGCTCATTCATATTTTTTTTTTGCTAATTCATATTTTTTTTTGTTTCTAATTCATATTTTTTTTTTCCTAATTCAGATTTTTATTTTTTTTCTAATTCATATTTTTTTATTTTTTGCTAATTCAGTTTTTTTTTCTAATTCATATTTTTGTTTTTTTTTTTTTTTGCTAATTCAGATTTTTTTTTTTCTAATTCATATTTTTTTTTTTTTGCTAATTCATATTTTTTTTTTTCTAATTATTTTTTTTTTTTTTTGCTAATTCAGATTTTTTTTTGCTCATTCATTTTTTTTTTTTTTTGCTAATTCATATTTTTTTTAATTTTTTTTCTAAATCATATTTTTTTTTTGCTAATTCACATTTTTTTTGCTAATTCAGATTTTTTTGTTTTTTTTTTTGCTAATTCAGATTTTTTTTTTAATTCATATTTTTTTTGCTAATTCATTTTTTTTTTTTTTATAATTCATATTTTTTTTTTTGCTAATACAGATTTTTTTTTTGCTCATTCATATTTTTTTTTTTTTGCTAATTCATATTTTTTTTTTCTAATTCATATTTTTTTTTTTCCTAAGTCAGATTTTTATTTTTTTTTTCTAATTCATATTTTTTTATTTTTTGCTAATTCAGTTTTTTTTTCTAATCCATATTTTTTTTTTTTCTAATTCATATTTTTGTTTTTTTTTTTTTTTGCTAATTCATATTTTTTTTTGTTTTTGTTTTTTTTTTTTTTTGCTAATTCAAATTTTTTTTTTTGCTAATTCAAATTTTTTCTTTTTTTTTTTTTTGCTAATTCATATATTTTTTTTTCTTCTAATTCATATTTTTTTTTTTTTTGCTAATTCAGATTTTTTTTTTTTTTTTTTGCTAATACATTTTTTTTTTGCTAATTCAGATTTTTTTTGTGCTAATTTTTATTGTTTTTTTGCTTATTCAGATTTTTTTTTTTTTTTAATTCATATATTTTTTTTTCCTAATTCATTTTTTTTTTTTGCTAATTCAGATTTTTTTTTTGTTGCTAATTCAGATTTTTTTTTTTTTTTTTGCTAATTCAGATTTTTTTTTTGCTAATTTTTTTTTTTTTTTGCTAATTCAGATTTTTATTTTTTTTTAATTCATTTTTTTTTCCTAATTAATTTTTTTTTTTTTTGCTAATTCAGATTTTTTTTTGCTCATTCATATTTTTTTTTTTTGCTAATTCATATTTTTTTTTATTTTTTTTTAATTCATATTTTTTTTTGCTAATTCACATTTTTTTGCTAATTCAGATTTTTTTGTTTTGTTTTGCTAATTTTTTTTGCTAATTCAGATTTTTTTTTTTAATTCATATTTTTTTTGCTAATTCATATATTTTTTTTTTTTTTATAATTCATATTTTTTTTTTTTGCTAATTCAGATTTTTTTTTTGCTCATTCATATTTTTTTTTTTGCTAATTCATATTTTTTTTTTTTTTCTAATTCAAATTTTTTTTTTCCTAATTCAGATTTTTATTTTTTTTTCTAATTCATATTTTTTTATTTTTTGCTAATTCAGTTTTTTTTTTCTAATTCATATTTTTGTTTTTTTTTTTTGCTAATTCAGATTTTTTTTTTGTAATTCATATTTTTTTTTTTTTTTTGCTAATTCATATTTTTTTTTCTAATTAATTTTTTTTTTGCTAATTCAGATTTTTTTTTTAATTCATATTTTTTTGCTAATTCATTTTTTTTTTTTTTTATATAATTCATATTTTTTTTTTTTTTTGCTAATTCAAATTTTTTTTTTGCTCATTCATATTTTTTTTTTGCTAATTCATATTTTTTTTGTTTCTAATTCATATTTTTTTTTTCCTAATTCAGATTTTTATTTTTTTTCTAATTCATATTTTTTTATTTTTTGCTAAATCAGTTTTTTTTTCTAATTCAAATTTTTTCTTTTTTTTTTTTTGTTAATTCATATATTTTTTTTTCTTCTAATTCATATTTTTTTTTTTTTGCTAATTCAGATTTTTTTTTTTTTTTTTTTTGCTAATACATTTTTTTTTTGCTAATTCAGATTTTTTTTGAGCTAATTTTTATTGTTTTTTTGCTAATTCAGATTTTTTTTTTTTTTTAATTCATATTTTTTTTTTCCTAATTCATTTTTTTTTTTTTGCTAATTCAGATTTTTTTTTGCTCATTCATATTTTTTTTTTGCTAATTCATATTTTGGTTTTTTCTAAAACATTTTTTTTTGCTAATTCAGATTTTTTTTTCAAATTTTTTTTTTTTTGCTAATTTTTTTTTTTTTTGCTAATTCAGATTTGGTTTTTTTTTTTTTGCTAATTCAGATTTTTTTTTTCTAATTCATATTTTTTTTTTTTTTTTTTGCTAATTCAGATTTATTTTTTTTTTTTTTGCTAATTTATATTTTTTTTATTTTGCTAATTCAGAATTTTTTTTTTTTGCTAATTCAGATTTTTTTTTTTTGCTAATTCAATTTTTTTTTTTGCTAATTCATATTTTTTTTTTTTTTGCTAATTCAGATTTTTTTTTTTTGTTAATTCAGATTTATTTATTTTTTTTCTAATTCAGATTTTTTTTTGTTCTAATTTATTTTTGCTAATTTTGATTTTTTTTTTACTAATTCAGATTTTTTTATTTTTTTTTGCTAATTCAGATTTTTTTTTTCTATTTTTTTTTTTTTTTTTTTGCTAATTCAGATTTTGTTTTGCTAATTCAAATTTTTTTTGCTAATTCAGATTTTTTTTTTTGCTCATTCATATTTTTTTTTTGCTAATTCATATTTTTTTTTTTTTTTTGCTAATGAGATTTTTTTTTTTTTTTGCTAATTCAGATTTTTTTTGCTAATTCAGATTTTTTTTTTTTTTTTTTAGCTAATTCATATTTTTTTTTCTAATTAATTTTTCTTTTCTTTTTTTTTGCTAATTCAGATTTTTTTTTGCTCATTCCTATTTTTTTTTTTTGCTAATTCATATTTTTTTTTATTTTTTTCTAATTCATATTTTTTTTGCTAATTCACATTTTTTTTTTGCTAATCCTTATTTTTTATTTTTTTTTTCTAATTCAGATTTGTTTTTTTTTTTGCTAATTCAGATTTTTTTGTTTTTTTTTTTGCTAATTTTTATTTTTTTTTTTGCTTATTCAGATTTTTTTTCTTCTAATTCATATTTTTTTTTCTAATTCATATTTTTTTTTTTTCTAATTCATATTTTTTTTTTCTAATTCATATTTTTTTTCCTAATTCAGATTTTTATTTTTTTTTTCTAATTCATATTTTTGTTTTTTTTTTTTTTTGCTAATTCAGATTTTTTTTTTTGCTAATTCAGATTTTTTTTTGCTAATCCTTATTTTTTATTTTTTTTACTAATTAATTTTTTTTTGCTAATTCATATTTTTTTTTGTTTTTTTTTTTTTGCTAATTCAGATTTTTTTTTTTTTGCTAATTCAAATTTTTTTTTTGCTAATTCATATTTTTTTTTTAATTCATATTTTTTTTTTTGCTAATTCAGATTTTTTTTTTTTTTTTTTTGCTAATTCAGATTTTTTTTTTTGCTAATTCAGATTTTTTTTTGCTAATTTTTATTTTTTTTTGCTCATTCATATTTTTTTTTTTTTGCTAATTCATATTTTTTTCTTATTTTTTTCTAATTCATATTTTTTTTTTGCTAATTCACATTTTTTTCTTTTTTTTTGCTAATTCTTATGCTTTATTTTATTTTTCTAATTCATTTTTTTTTGCCAATTCAGATTTTTTTTTTCTAATTCATATTTTTTTTTGCTAATTCATATTTTTTTTTCTAATTATTTTTTTTTTTTTTTGCTAATTCAGATTTTTTTTTGCTCATTCATATTTTTTTTTTGCTAATTCAGATTTTTTTCTTTATTTTTTTCTAATTCATATTTTTTTTTTGTTGCTAATTCACATTTTTTTTGCTAATTCAGATTTTTTTGTGTTTTTTTTGCTAATTTTTTTTGCTAATTCAGATTTTTTTTTTTTAATTCATATTTTTTTGCTAATTAATTTTTTTTTTTTTATATAATTCATATTTTTTTTTTGCTAATTCAGATTTTTTTTTTGCTCATTCATATTTTTTTTTTTTGCTAATTCATATTTTTTTTTTCTAATTCATATTTTTTTTTTTTCCTAATTCAGATTTTTATTTTTCTTCTAATTCATATTTTTTTATTTTTTGCTAATTCAGTTTTTTTTTTCTAATTCATATTTTTTTTTTTTTTGCTAATTCAGATTTTTTTTTTAATTCATATTTTTTTTTTTTTTTCTAATTCAGATTTTTTTTGCTCATTCATATTTTTTTTTTGCTAATTCATATTTTTTTTAATTTTTTTCTAATTCATATTTTTTTTTCTAATTCACATTTTTTTGCTAATTCAGATTTTTTTGTTTTTTTTTGCTAATTCAGATTTTTTTTTTAATTCATATTTTTTTTCTAATTCATTTTTTTTTTTTTATAATTCATTTTTTTTTCATATTTTTTTTTTGCTAATTCATATTTATTTTTTATTTTTTTCCAATTCATATTTTTTTTTTGCTAATTCACATTTTTTTCTTTTTTTTTTTTTTGCTAATTCTTATTGTTTATTTTTTTTTATAATTCAGATTTTTTTTTTCTAATTCAGATTTTTTTGTTTTTTTTTGCAAATTTTTTTTTGCTAATTCAGATTTTTTTTTTAATTCATATTTTTTTGCTAATTCATATTTTTTTTTCTAATTCTCATTTTTTTTGCTAATTCTTATTTTTTATTTTTTTTTTTCTAATTCAGATTTGTGTTTTTTTTTGCTAATTCAGATTTTTTTGTTTTTTTTTTTTTGCTTATTCAGATTTTTTTTTTCTTCTAATTCATATTTTTTTGCTAATTCATATTTTTTTTTTCTAATTCATATTTTTTTTTGTTCATTCATATTTTTTTTTTTTGCTATTTCAAAATTTTTTTTTTTCTAATTCATATTTTTTTTTTCTAATTCATATTTTTTTTTGCTAATTCAGATTTTTTTTTTTTTTTGCTAATTCAGATTTTTTTTTGCTAATTTTTGTTTTTTTTTCTCATTCATATTTTTTTTTTTTGCAATTCATATTTTTTCTAATTTTTTTCTAATTCATATTTTTTTTTTGCTAATTCACATTTTTTTCTTTTTTTTTTTGCTAATTCTTATTTTTTTTTTTTTGCTAATTCAGAGTTTTTTTTTTCTAATTCATATTTTTTTTTTCTAATTCATATTTTTTTTTCTAATTATTTTTTTTTTTTTTTGCTAATTCAGATTTTTTTTTTGCTCATTCATATTTTTCTTTTTTTGCTAATTCATATTTATTTTTTATTTTTTTCTAATTCATATTTTTTTTTTTGCTAATTCACATTTTTTTCTTTTTTTTTGCTAATTCTTATTGTTTATTTTTTTTTATAATTCAGATTTTTTTTGCTAATTCAGATTTTTTTGTTTTTTTTGCAAATTTTTTTTTGCTCATTCTTTTTTTTTTTTTTTGCTAATTCATATTTTTTTTTTCTAATTCTTATTTTTTTTTCCTAATTCAGATTTTTATTTTTTTTCTAATTCATTTTTTTTTATTTTTTGCTAATTCGGTTTTTTTTTCTAATTCATATTTTTGTTTTTTTTTTTTTTTGCTAATTCAGATTTTTTTTTTCTAATTCATATTTTTTTTTTTTGCTAATTCAGATTTTTTTTTGCTCATTCATATTTTTTTTTTGCTAATTCATATTTTTTTTTCTAATTCATATTTTTTTTTCCTAATTCAGACTTTTATTTTTTTTTCTAATTCATATTTTTTTATTTTTTGCTAATTCAGTTTTTTTTTTCTAATTCATATTTTTGTTTTTTTTTTCTAATTCATATTTTTTTTTTTTTTTTTTTGCTAATTCACATTTTTTTTTGTTTTTGTTTTTTTTTTTTTGCTAATTCAGATTTTTTTTTTTTGCTAATTCAAATTTTTTTTTTTTTTTTTGCTAATATCATATATTTTTTTTTCTTCTAATTCATATTTTTTTTTATTTTTTTCTAATTCATATTTTTTTTTGCGAATTCACATTTTTTTTTTTTGCTAATTCCTATTTTTTTTTTTTCTAATTCAGATTTGTTTTTTTTTTTGCTAATTCAGATTTTTTTGTTTTTTTTTGCTAATTCAGATTTTTTTTTAATTCATATTTTTTTGCTAATTCATTTTTTTTTTTTTTTATAATTCATTTTTGTTTTTTTTTTGCTAATTCAGATTTTTTTGCTCATTCATATTTTTTTTTTGCTAATTCATATTTTTTTTTCTAATTCATATTTTTTTTTCCTAATTCAGACTTTTATTTTTTTTTCTAATTCATATTTTTTTTTATTTTTTTCTAATTCATATTTTTTTTTGCGAATTCACATTTTTTTTTTTGCTAATTCCTATTTTTTTTTTTTCTAATTCAGATTTGTTTTTTTTTTTTTGCTAATTCAGATTTTTTTGTTTTTTTTTGCTAATTTTTTTTTCCTTATTCAGATTTTTTTTCTTCTAGTTCATATTTTTTTGCTAATTCATATTTTTTTTTCTAATTCATATTTTTTTTTTTTTTGCTCATTCATATTTTTTTTTTTGCTAATTCATATTTTTTTTTTTTTTTCTAATTCATATTTTTTTTCTTTCTAATTCATATTTTTTTTTTCCTAATTCAGATTTTTATTTTTTTTTCTAATTCATATTTTTTTTTTTGCTAATTCAGTTTTTTTTTTTTTTCTAATTCATATTTTTGTTTTTTTTTTTTTTGCTAATACAGATTTTTTTTTTTTTGCTAATTCAGATTTTTTGTTTGCTAATTCTTATTTTTTATTTTTTTTTCTAATTCATTTTTTTTTTTTTTTTTTTTTTTTTTTTTTTTTTTTTTTTTGCTAATTCAGATTTTTTTTTTTTTTTCTAATTAATTTTTTTTTTTTTTTTGCTAATTAAGATTTTTTTTTCCTCATTCATATTTTTTTTTTTTGCTAATTCATATTTATTTTTTATTTTTTTCTAATTCATATTTTTTTTTGCTAATTCACATTTTTTTCTTTTTTTTTTTGCTAATTCTTATTGTTTATTTTTTTTTATAATTCAGATTTTTTTTTGCTAATTCAGATTTTTTTTTGCTAATTCAGATTTTTTTGTTTTTCTTTGCAAATTTTTTTTTGCTAATTCAGATTTTTTTTTTAATTCATATTTTTTTTTCTAATTCACATTTTTTTTTTTTTTTGCTAATTCTTCTTTTTTATTTTATTTTTTCTAATTCAGATTTGTTTTTTTTGCTAATTCAGATTTTTTTTGTTTTTTTTTTGCTAATTTTTATTTTTTTTTGCTTATTCAGATGTTTTTTCTTCTAATTCATATTTTTTTGCTAATTCATATTTTTTTTTTCTAATTAATTTTTTTTTTTTTTGCTCATTCATATTTTTTTTTTTGCTATTTCAAAAATTTTTTTTTTCCAATTCATATTTTTTTTCTAATTCATATTTTTTTTTTCCTAATTCAGATTTTTATTTTTTTTTTCTAATTCATATTTTTTTTTTTGCTAATTCGGTTTTTTTTTTCTAATTCATATTTTTTTTTTTTTTTTTTTTTTGCTAATCCAGATTTTTTTTTTTGCTAATTCAGATTTTTTGTTTGCTAATTCTTATTTTTTATTTTTTTTCTAATTCATTTTTTTTGCTAATTCAGATTTTTTTTTTTTTGCTAATTAAATTTTTTTTTTTTTTTTTTTGCTAATTCATTTTTTTTTCTAATTCATATTTTTTTTTTTTGCTAATTCAGATTTTTTTTTTTTTTTTTTTTTTTTTGCTAATTCAGATTTTTTTTTTTGCTAATTTTTGTTTTTTTTTTCTCATTCATATTTTTTTTTTGCTAATTCATATTTTATCTAATTTTTTTCTAATTCATATTTTTTTTGCTAATTCACATTTTTTTCTTTTTTTTTTTCTAATTCTTATTTTTTTTTTTTGCTAATTCAGAGTTTTTTTTTCTAATTCATATTTTTTTTTTCTAATTCATATTTTTTTTTCTAATTATTTTTTTTTTTTTTGCCAATTCAGATTTTTTTTTTGCTCATTCATATTTTTTTTTTTTTGCTAATTCATATTTATTTTTTATTTTTTTCTAATTCATATTTTTTTTTGCTAATTCACATTTTTTTGTTTTTTTTTTTGCTAATTCTTATTGTTTATTTTTTTTTATAATTCAGATTTTTTTGCTAATTCAGATTTTTGTGTTTTTTTTCAAATTTTTTTTTTTGCTAATTCAGATTTTTTTTTTAATTCATATTTTTTTGCTAATACATATTTTTTTTTTCCTAATTCAAATTTTTATTTTTTTTTTCTAATTCATATTTTTTTATTTTTTTGCTAATTCAGTTTTTTTTTTCTAATTCATATTTTTGTTTTTTTTTTGCTAATTCAGATTTTTTTTTGCTAATTCTTATTTTTATTTTTTTTTCTAATTCTTTTTTTTTTGCTAATTCACATTTTTTTTTATTTATTTTTTTTTTATTTATTTTTTTTTTTTGCTAATTCAGATTTTTTTTGCTAATTCAGATTTTTTTTTTGCTAATTTTTTTGCAATTCAGATTTTTTTTTTTTAATTCATATTTTTTTTTTTGCTAATTCAGATTTTTTTTTGCTCATTCATATTTTTTTTTGCTAATTCATATTTTTTTTTCTAATTCATTTTTTTTTTTGCTAATTCAGACTTTTTTTTCTAATTTTTTTTTTTTTTTTTGCTAATTTTTCTTTTTTTTTCTTTTTTTTTCTAATTTGTATTTTTTTTTTGCTAATTCAGATTTGGTTTTTTTTTTTTGCTAATTCAGATTTTTTTTTCTCATTCATATTTTTTTTTTGCTAATCCATATTTTTTCTTATTTTTTTCTAATTCATATTTTTTTTTTTGCTAATTCACATTTTTTTCTTTTTTTTTGCTAATTCTTATTTTTTTTTTGCTAATTCAGATTTTTTTTTTTCTAATTCATATTTTTTTTTCTAATTCATATTTTTTTTTCTAATTAATTTTTTTTTTTTTGCTAATTCAGATTTTTTTTTTTGCTCATTCATATTTTTTTTTTGCTAATTCATATTTATTTTTTATTTTTTTCTAATTCATATTTTTTTTTTGCTAATTCACATTTTTTTCTTTTTTTTTTTGCTAATTCTTATTGTTTATTTTTTTTTATAATTCAGATTTTTTTTTTCTAATTCAGATTTTTTTGTTTTTTTTTGCAAATTTTTTTTTGCTAATTCAGATTTTTTTTTTAATTCATATTTTTTTGCTAATTCATATTTTTTTTTCTAATTCTCATTTTTTTTTGCTAATTCTTATTTTTTATTTTTTTTTTCTAATTCAGATTTGTTTTTTTTTTTTTTGCTAATTCAGATTTTTTTGTTTTTTTTTTTGCTAATTTTTATTTTTTTTTTTGCTTATTCAGATTTTTTTCTTCTAATTCATATTTTTTTGCTAATTCATATTTTTTTTTTTTTCTAATTCATATTTTTTTTTTTTGCTCATTCATATTTTTTTTTTTTTGCTATTTCAAATTTTTTTTTTTCTAATTCATATTTTTTTTTTCTAATTCATATTTTTTTTTCCTAATTCAGATTTTTTTTTTTTTTTCTAATTCATATTTTTTTTTTGCTAATTCAGTTTTTTTTTCTAATTCATATTTTTGTTTTTTTTTTTTTTTTTTTGTTAATCCAGATTTTTTTTGCTAATTCAGATTTTTTGTTTGCTAATTCTTATTTTTTTTTGCTAATTCAGATTTTTTTTTTTGCTAATTAAAATTTATTTTTTTTTTTTGCTAATTCATTTTTTTTTCTAATTCATATTTTTTTTTGCTAATTCAGATTTTTTTTTTTTTTTTTGCTAATTCAGATTTTTTTTTGCTAATTTTTGTTTTTTTTTTCTCATTCATATTTTTTTTTTTGCTAATTCATATTTTTTCTAATTTTTTTCTAATTCAAATTTTTTTTTTGCTAATTCACATTTTTTTCTTTTTTTTTTTGCTAATTCTTATTTTTTTTTTTTTTTTGCTAATTCAGAGTTTTTTTTTCTAATTCATATTTTTTTTTTCTAATTCATATTTTTTTTTCTAATTATTTTTTTTTTTTTTTTGCTAATTCAGATTTTTTTTTTGCTCATTCATATTTTTCTTTTTTTGCTAATTCATATTTATTTTTTATTTTTTTCTAATTCATATTTTTTTTTTGCTAATTCACATTTTTTTCTTTTTTTTTTGCTAATTCTTATTGTTTATTTTTTTTTATAATTCAGATTTTTTTTGCTAATTCAGATTTCTTTGTTTTTTTTGCAAAATTTTTTTTTGCTCATTCTTTTTTTTTTTTGCTAATTCATATTTTTTTTTTCTAATTCATATTTTTTTTTCCTAATTCAGATTTTTATTTTTTTTCTAATTCATTTTTTTTATTTTTTGCTAATTCAGTTTTTCTTTTCTAATTCATATTTTTGTTTTTTTTTTTTTGCTAATTCAGATTTTTTTTTTCTAATTCATATTTTTTTTTTTTGCTAATTCAGATTTTTTTTTGCTCATTCATATTTTTTTTTGCTAATTCATATTTTTTTTAATTTTTTTCTAATTCATATTTTTTTTCTAATTCACATTTTTTTTTGCTAATTCAGATTTTTTTGTTTTTTTTTGCTAATTCAGATTTTTTTTTAATTCATATTTTTTTGCTAATTCATTTTTTTTTTTTTATAATTCATTTTTGTTTTTTTTTTGCTAATTCAGATTTTTTTTTTGCTCATTCATATTTTTTTTTTGCTAATTCATATTTTTTTTTCTAATTCATATTTTTTTTCCTAATTCAGACTTTTATTTTTTTTTCTAATTCATATTTTTTTATTTTTTGCTAATTCAGTTTTTTTTTCTAATTCATATTTTTGTTTTTTTTTTTCTAATTCATATTTTTTGCTAATTCATATTTTTTTTTGTTTTTTTTTTTTTTTTTTTGCTCATTCAGATTTTTTTTTTTTTGCTAATTCAAATTTTTTTTTTTTTTGCTAATATCATATATTTTTTTTTCTTCTAATTCATATTTTTTTTTATTTTTTTCTAATTCATATTTTTTTTTGCTAATTCACATTTTTTTTTTTTTTGCTAATTCCTATTTTTTTTTTCTAATTCAGATTTGTTTTTTTTTCTTTTGCTAATTCAGATTTTTTTGTTTTTTTTTGCTAATTTTTTTTTTCCTTATTCAGATTTTTTTTCTTCTAGTTCATATTTTTTTGCTAATTCATATTTTTTTTTTTTCTAATTCATATTTTTTTTTTTTTTTGCTCATTCATATTTTTTTTTTTTGCTAATTCATATTTTTTTTTTTTTCTAATTCATATTTTTTTTCTTTCTAATTCATATTTTTTTTTCCTAATTCAGATTTTTATTTTTTTTTCTAATTCATATTTTTTTTTTTTTGCTAATTCAGTTTTTTTTTTTTCTAATTCATATTTTTGTTTTTTTTTTTTTTTGCTAATACAGATTTTTTTTTTTTTGCTAATTCAGATTTTTTGTTTGCTAATTCTTATTTTTTATTTTTTTTTCTAATTCATTTTTTTGCTAATTCATTTTTTTTTTTTTTTTTATTTTTTTTTTTTATTTTTTTTTTTTTTTTTTTTTGCTAATTCAGATTTTTTTTTTTCTAATTCATATTTTTTTTTTTTGCTAATTCAGATTTTTTTTTTTTTGCTAATTCACATTTTTTTTTCTCATTCATATTTTGTTTTTTTTGCTAATTCATATTTTTTCTTATTTTTTTCTAATTCATATTTTTTTTTTTTGCTAATTCACATTTTTTTTTTTTTGCTAATTCTTATTTTTTTTTTTTGGCTAATTCAGATTTTTTTTTTCTAATTCATATTTTTTTTTTTCTAATTCATATTTTTTTTTTCTAATTAATTTTTTTTTTTTTTGCTAATTCAGATTTTTTTTTCCTCATTCATATTTTTTTTTTTGCTAATTCATATTTATTTTTTATTTTTTTCTAATTCATATTTTTTTTTTGCTAATTCACATTTTTTTCTTTTTTTTTTTTGCTAATTCTTATTGTTTATTTTTTTTTATAATTCAGATTTTTTTTTTTTTTGCTAATTCAGATTTTTTTGTTTTTCTTTGCAAATTTTTTTTTGCTAATTCAGATTTTTTTTTTAATTCATATTTTTTTTTTCTAATTCACATTTTTTTTTGCTAATTCTTCTTTTTTATTTTATTTTTTCTAATTCAGATTTGTTTTTTTTTGCTAATTCAGATTTTTTTTGTTTTTTTTTTGCTAATTTTTATTTTTTTTTGCTTATTCAGATGTTTTTTCTTCTAATTCATATTTTTTTGTTAATTCATATTTTTTTTTTTCTAATTAATTTTTTTTTTTTTGGTCATTCATATTTGTTTTTTGCTATTTCAAAATTTTTTTTTTTCTAATTCATATTTTTTTTTCTAATTCATATTTTTTTTTTCCTAATTCAGATTTTTATTTTTTTTTTCTAATTCATATTTTTTTTTTTTGCTAATTCAGTTTTTTTTTTCTAATTCATATTTTTTTTTGCTAATCCAGATTTTTTTTTTTGCTAATTCAGATTTTTTGTTTGCTAATTCTTATTTTTTATTTTTTTTCTAATTCATTTTTTTTGCTAATTCATATTTTTTTTTTTTGTTTTTTTTTTTTTTTTTGCTAATTCAGATTTTTTTTTTTTTTGCTAATTAAATTTTTTTTTTTTTTCTAATTCATTTTTTTTCTAATTCATATTTTTTTTTTGCTAATTCAGATTTTTTTTTTTTTTTTTTTTTTTTTTTTTTTTTTGCTAATTCAGATTTTTTTTTGCTAATTTTTGTTTTTTTTTCTCATTCATATTTTTTTTTTGCTAATTCATATTTTTTCTAATTTTTTTCTAATTCATATTTTTTTTTGCTAATTCACATTTTTTCTTTTTTTTTTTGCTAATTCTTATTTTTTTTTTTTTTGCTAATTCAGAGTTTTTTTTTCTAATTCATATTTTTTTTTTCTAATTCATATTTTTTTTTCTAATAATTTTTTTTTTTTTTTGCCAATTCAGATTTTTTTTTTTTGCTCATTCATATTTTTTTTTTTTGCTAATTCATATTTATTTTTTATTTTTTTCTAATTCATATTTTTTTTTTTGCTAATTCACATTTTTTTGTTTTTTTTTGCTAATTCTTATTGTTTATTTTTTTTTTATAATTCAGATTTTTTTGCTAATTCAGATTTTTTTGTTTTTTTTGCAAATTTTTTTTTTGCTAATTCAGATTTTTTTTTTAATTCATATTTTTTTGCTAATACATATTTTTTTTTCCTAATTCAGATTTTTATTTTTTTTTTCTAATTCATATTTTTTTTATTTTTTTGCTAATTCAGTTTTTTTTTTCTAATTCATATTTTTGTTTTTTTTTTGCTAATTCAGATTTTTTTTTGCTAATTCTTATTTTTATTTTTTTTTCTAATTCTTTTTTTTTTTGCTAATTCACATTTTTTTTTATTTTTTTTTTTTATTTATTTTTTTTTTTTTTTGCTAATTCAGATTTTTTTTTTGCTAATTTTTTTGCAATTCAGATTTTTTTTTTTTTAATTCATATTTTTTTTTTTGCTAATTCAGATATTTTTTTTGCTCATTCATATTTTTTTTTGCTAATTCATATTTTTTTTTCTAATTCATTTTTTTTTTGCTAATTCAGACTTCTTTTTCTAATTTTTTTTTTTTTTTTGCTAATTTTTCTTTTTCTTTTCTTTTTTTTCTAATTTGTATTTTTTTTTTGCTAATTCAGATTTGGTTTTTTTTTTTGCTAATTCAGATTTTTTTTTTTTTTTGCTAATTCATATTTTTGTTTTTTTTTGCTAATTCAGATTTTTTTTTCTTGCTAATATATATTTTTTTTTTGCTAATTCAGATTTTTTTTTTGCTAATTCAGATTTTTTTTTTTGCTAATTCAGATTTTTTTTTTTTTTTTGTTAATTCAGATTTTTTATTTTTTTTTCTAATTCAGATTTTTTTTTGTTCTAATTTTTGTTCTAATTTTTTTGCTAATTTTTTTTGCTAATTCAGATTTTTTTTTCCTAATTCAGATTTTTTTTTCTAATTTTTTTTTCTTTTTTTTTTGCTAATTCAGATTTTTTTTTTCTAATTTTTATTTTTTTTTTGCTAATTCAGATTTTTTTTTCTAATTCATATTTTTTGCTAATTCAACTTTTTTTTGCTAATTCAGATTTTTTTTTTATTTTTTTCTAATTCATATCTTTTTTTTGCTAATTCACATTTTTTTTTTTTTGCTAATTCTTATTTTTTTTTTTTTTAATTCAGATTTTTTTTTTTGCTAATTCAGATTTTTTTTTCTATTTTTTTTTTTTTTTTTTTTGCTAATTCAGATTTTGTTTTGCCAATTCAGATTTTTTTTTTTTTTTTTTTGCTAATTCATATATTTTTTTTATTTTTTTCTAATTCATATCTTTTTTTTGCTAATTCACATTTTTTTTTTGCTAATTCTTATTTTTTATTTTTTTTTTTCTAATTCAGATTTTTTTTTTTTTTGCTAATTCAAATTTTTTTGTTTTTTTTTGCTAATTTTTATTTTTTATTTTTTTGCTTATTCAGATTTTTCTTCTTCTAATTCATATTTTTTTGCTAATTCTTATTTTTTTTCTTTTCTAATTCATATTTTTTTTTGCTTATTCAAATTTTTTTTTTTTTTGCTAATTTTTTTTTTTTTTTTTTTGCTAATTCAGATTTTTTTTGTTCTAATTTTTTTTGCTAATTTTTTTTTTTTTTTTTGCTAATTCAGATTTTTTTTTTTGCTAATTCAGATTTTTTTTCTATTTTTTTTTTTTTTTTTTTTTGCTAATTCAGATTTTGTTTTGCTAATTCAGATTTTTTTTTTTTTTTGCTAATTCATATATTTTTTTATTTTTTTCTAATTCATATCTTTTTTTTGCTAATTCACATTTTTTTTTTGCTAATTCTTATTTTTTATTTTTTTTTTCTAATTCAGATTTTTTTTTTTTTTTTGCTAATTCAAATTTTTTTGTTTTTTTTTGCTAATTTTTATTTTTTATTTTTTTGCTTATTCAGATTTTTTTTCTTCTAATTCATATTTTTTTGCTAATTCATATTTTTTTTTCTTTTCTAATTCATATTTTTTTTTTGCTAATTCAGATTTTTTTTTTTTGCTAATTCAGATTTTTTTTGCTAATTTTTTTTTTTTTGCTCATTCATATTTTTTTTTTTTGCTAATTCATATTTTTTCTTATTTTTTTCTAATTCATATTTTTTTTTTGCTAATTCACATTTTTATCTTTTTTTTTTTTGCTAATTCTTATTTTTTTTTTTTTTGCTAATTCAGATTTTTTTTTTCTAATTCATATATATTTTTTTTTAATTCATATTTTTTTTTCTAATTAATTTTTTTTTTGCTAATCAGATTTTTTTTTTGCTCATTCATATTTTTTTTTTTTTGCTAATTCAAATTTTTTTTTGCTAATTCACATTTTTTTCTTTTTTTTTTTTGCTAATTCTTATTTTTTTTGTTCTAATTTTTTTTTGCTAATTCAGATTTTTTTGTTTTTTTTTGCTAATTTTTTTTGCTAATTCAGATTTTTTTTTTAATTCATATTTTTTTTTTTATAATTCATATTTTTTTTTTTTTGCTAATTCAGATTTTTTTTGTTTTTTTTTTGCTAATTTTTATTTTTTTTTTTTTATTCAGATGTTTTTTCTTCTAATTCATATTTTTTTGCTAATTCATATTTTTTTTTTCTAATTAATTTTTTTTTTTTTGGTCATTCATATTTTTTTTTTTTGCTATTTCAAAATTTTTTTTTTCTAATTCATATTTTTTTTTCTAATTCATATTTTTTTTCTAATTCATATTTTTTTTTTTCCTAATTCAGATTTTTATTTTTTTTTTCTAATTCATATTTTTTTTTTTTTGCTAATTCAGTTTTTTTTTTTCTAATTCATATTTTTTTTTTTTTGCTAATCCAGATTTTTTTTTTGCTAATTCAGATTTTTTGTTTGCTAATTTTTATTTTTTATTTTTTTTCTAATTCATTTTTTTTGCTAATTCATATTTTTTTTTTGTTTTTTTTTTTTTTGCTAATTCAGATTTTTTTTTTTTGCTAATTAAATTTTTTATTTTTTTTTCTAATTCATATTTTTTTTTTGCTAATTCAGATTTTTTTTTTTTTTTTTTTTTTGCTAATTCAGATTTTTTTTTTGCTAATTTTTGTTTTTTTTTTCTCATTCATATTTTTTTTTGCTAATTCATATTTTTTCTAATTTTTTTCTAATTCATATTTTTTTTTGCTAATTCACATTTTTTTCTTTTTTTTTTTTGCTAATTCTTATTTTTTTTTTTTTGCTAATTCAGAGTTTTTTTTTCTAATTCATATTTTTTTTTTCTAATTCATATTTTTTTTTCTAATTATTTTTTTTTTTTTGCCAATTCAGATTTTTTTTTTGCTCATTCATATTTTTGTTTTTTTTTGCTAATTCATATTTATTTTTTATTTTTTTCTAATTCATATTTTTTTTTTTGCTAATTCACATTTTTTTGTTTTTTTTTTTTGCTAATTCTTATTGTTTATTTTTTTTTATAATTCAGATTTTTTTGCTAATTCAGATTTTTTTGTTTTTTTTGCAAATTTTTTTTTTGCTAATTCAGATTTTTTTTTTAATTCATATTTTTTTGCTAATACATATTTTTTTTTCCTAATTCAGATTTTTATTTTTTTTTCTAATTCATATTTTTTTATTTTTTTGCTAATTCAGTTTTTTTTCTAATTCATATTTTTGTTTTTTTTTTGCTAATTCAGATTTTTTTTTGCTAATTCTTATTTTTATTTTTTTTTCTAATTCTTTTTTTTTTTGCTAATTCAAATTTTTTTTTATTTTTTTTTTTTATTTATTTTTTTTTTTTTTGCTAATTCAGATTTTTTTTGCTAATTCAGATTTTTTTTTTGCTAATTTTTTTGCAATTCAGATTTTTTTTTTTTTTTAATTCATATTTTTTTTTTTTGCTAATTCAGATTTTTTTTTGCTCATTCATATTTTTTTTTGCTAATTCATATTTTTTTTTCTAATTCATTTTTTTTTTGCTAATTCAGACTTTTTTTTCTAATTTTTTTTTTTTTTTTTTTTTTGCTAATTTTTCTTTTTTTTTCTTTTTTTTCTAATTTGTATTTTTTTTTTGCTAATTCAGATTTGGTTTTTTTTTTTTGCTAATTCAGATTTTTTTTTCTAATTCATATTTTTGTTTTTTTTTGCTAATTCAGATTTTTTTTTCTTGCTAATATATATTTTTTTTTTGCTAATTCAGATTTTTTTTTTGCTAATTCAGATTTTTTTTTTGCTAATTCAGATTTTTTTTTTTTTGTTAATTCAGATTTTTTATTTTTTTTTTCTAATTCAGATTTTTTTTTGTTCTAATTTTTTTGCTAATTTTTTTTTTTTTTTTTTTGCTAATTCAGATTTTTTTTTCCTAATTCAGATTTTTTTTTCTAATTTTTTTTTCTTTTTTTTTTGCTAATTCAGATTTTTTTTTTCTAATTTTTATTTTTTTTTTTGCTAATTCAGATTTTTTTTTTCTAATTCATATTTTTTTTTTTTTTTTTTTGCTAATTCAATTTTTTTTTGCTAATTCAGATTTTTTTTTGCTCATTCATATTTTTTTTTTTTTTGCTAATTCATATTTTTTTTTTTTTTGCTAATTCATATATTTTTTTTTATTTTTTTCTAATTCATATCTTTTTTTTGCTAATTCACATTTTTTTTTTGCTAATTCTTATTTTTTTTTTTTTCTAATTCAGATTTTTTTTTTGCTAATTCAGATTTTTTTTTCTATTTTTTTTTTTTTTTTTTTTGCTAATTCAGATTTTGTTTTGCCAATTCAGATTTTTTTTTTTTTTTTTTGCTAATTCATATATTTTTTTTATTTTTTTCTAATTCATATCTTTTTTTTGCTAATTCAAATTTTTTTTTGCTAATTCTTATTTTTTATTTTTTTTTCTAATTCAGATCTTTTTTTTTTTTGCTAATTCAAATTTTTTTGTTTTTTTTTGCTAATTTTTATTTTTTATTTTTTTGCTTATTCAGATTTTTCTTCTTCTAATTCATATTTATTTGCTAATTCTTATTTTTTTTCTTTTCTAATTCATATTTTTTTTTTGCTTATTCAAATTTTTTTTTTTTTTTTTTTTTGCTAATTCAGATTTTTTTTGCTAATTTTTTTTTTTTTTTTTTGCTAATTCAGATTTTTTTTGTTTTAATTTTTTTTGCTAATTTTTTTTTTTTTTTTTGCTAATTCATATTTTTTTTTTTTGCTAATTCAGATTTTTTTTCTATTTTTTTTTTTTTTTTTGCTAATTCAGATTTTGTTTTGCTAATTCAGATTGTTTTTTTTTTTTTGCTAATTCATATATTTTTTTTATTTTTTTCTAATTCATATCTTTTTTTTGCTAATTCACATTTTTTTTTTGCTAATTCTTATTTTTTATTTTTTTTTTGCTAATTCAGATTTTTTTTTTTTTTTTGCTAATTCAAATTTTTTTGTTAGTTTTTGCTAATTTTTATTTTTTATTTTTTTGCTTATTCAGATTTTTCTTCTTCTAATTCATATTTTTTTGCTAATTCTTATTTTTTTTCTTTTCTAATTCATATTTTTTTTTTGCTAATTCAGATTTTTTTGCTAATTCAAATTTTTTTTGCTAATTTTTTTTTTTTTTTTTTTTGCTAATTCAGATTTTTTTTGTTCTAATTTTTTTTGCTAATTTTTTTTTTTTTTTTTTTTGCTAATTCAGATTTTTTTTTTTGCTAATTCAGATTTTTTTTCTATTTTTTTTTTTTTTTTTTTGCTAATTCAGATTTTGTTTTGCTAATTCAGATTTTTTTTTTTTTTTTTGCTAATTCATATATTTTTTTTATTTTTTTCTAATTCATATCTTTTTTTTTGCTAATTCACATTTTTTTTTTGCTAATTCTTATTTTTTATTTTTTTTTTCTAATTCAGATTTTTTTTTTTTTTTTGCTAATTCAAATTTTTTTGTTTTTTTTTTGCTAATTTTTATTTTTTATTTTTTTGCTTATTCAGATTTTTTTTCTTCTAATTCATATTTTTTTGCTAATTCATATTTTTTTTCTTTTCTAATTCATATTTTTTTTTTCTAATTTTTTTTTTTTTTGCTCATTCATATTTTTTTTTTTTGCTAATTCATATTTTTTCTTATTTTTTTCTAATTCATATTTTTTTTTTGCTAATTCACATTTTTATCTTTTTTTTTTTTTTTGCTAATTCTTATTTTTTTTTTTTTTGCTAATTCAGATTTTTTTTTCTTCTAATTCATATATATTTTTTTTTAATTCATATTTTTTTTTCTAATTAATTTTTTTTTTGCTAATCAGATTTTTTTTTTGCTCATTCATATTTTTTTTTTTGCTAATTCAAATTTTTTTTTGCTAATTCACATTTTTTTCTTTTTTTTTTTGCTAATTCTTATTTTTTTTTGTTCTAATTTTTTTTTGCTAATTTTTACTTTTTTTTTTGCTAATTCAGATTTTTTTTTTTTTTTTTTTGCTAATTCAGATATTTTTTTGCTCATTCATATTTTATTTTAATTCATATTTTTTTTTGCTAATTCACATTTTTTTTGCTAATTCAGATTTTTTTGTTTTTTTTTGCTAATTTTTTTTGCTAATTCAGATTTTTTTTTTAATTCATATTTTTTTTTTTTTTTATAATTCATATTTTTTTTTTTTGCTAATTCAGATTTTTTTTGTTTTTTTTTTTGCTAATTTTTATTTTTTTTTTCTTATTCAGATGTTTTTTCTTCTAATTCATATTTTTTTGCTAATTCATATTTTTTTTTTTCTAATTAATTTTTTTTTTGGTCATTCATATTTTTTTTTTGCTATTTCAAAATTTTTTTTTTCTAATTCATATTTTTTTTTTTTGCTAATTCAGATTTTTTTTTTTTTTGCTAATTAAATTTTTTTTTTTTTCTAATTCATTTTTGTTTCTAATTCATATTTTTTTTTTTGCTAATTCAGATTTTTTTTTTTTTTTTTTTTTTTTTTTGCTAATTCAGATTTTTTTTTTGCTAATTTTTGTTTTTTTTTTCTCATTCATATTTTTTTTTGCTAATTCATATTTTATCTAATTTTTTTCTAATTAATATTTTTTTTTTGCTAATTCACATTTTTTTCTTTTTTTTTTGCTAATTCTCATTTTTTTTTTTTTGCTAATTCAGAGTTTTTTTTTCTAATTCATATTTTTTTTTTCTAATTCATATTTTTTTTTCTAATTATTTTTTTTTTTTTTGCCAATTCAGATTTTTTTTTTGCTCATTCATATTTTTTTTTTTGCTAATTCATATTTATGTTTTATTTTTTTCTAATTCATATTTTTTTTTTGCTAATTCACATTTTTTTGTTTTTTTTTTGCTAATTCTTATTGTTTATTTTTTTTTATAATTCAGATTTTTTTGCTAATTCAGATTTTTTTTGTTTTTTTTGCAAATTTTTTTTTTGCTAATTCAGATTTTTTTTTTAATTCATATTTTTTTGCTAATACATATTTTTTTTTCCTAATTCAGATTTTTATTTTTTTTTTCTAATTCATATTTTTTTATTTTTTTGCTAATTCAGTTTTTTTTTCTAATTCATATTTTTGTTTTTTTTTTGCTAATTCAGATTTTTTTTTGTTAATTCTTATTTTTATTTTTTTTTTCTAATTCTTTTTTTTTTGCTAATTCACATTTTTTTAATTTTTTTTTTTTTTATTTATTTTTTTTTTTTTTGCTAATTCAGACTTTTTTTGCTAATTCAGATTTTTTTTTGCTAATTTTTTTGCAATTCAGATTTTTTTTTTTTTAATTCATATTTTTTTTTGCTAATTCAGATTTTTTTTTGCTCATTCAAATTTTTTTTTGCTAATTCATATTTTTTTTTTCTAATTCATTTTTTTTTTGCTAATTCAGACTTTTTTTTCTAATTTTTTTTTTTTTTTTTTTTGCTAATTTTTCTTTTTTTTTCTTTTTTTTTCTAATTTGTATTTTTTTTTTGCTAATTCAGATTTGGTTTTTTTTTTTTTGCTAATTCAGATTTTTTTTTTCTAATTCATATTTTTGTTTTTTTTTTGCTAATTCAGATTTTTTTTCTTGCTAATATATATTTTTTTTTGCTAATTCAGATTTTTTTTTTGCTAATTCAGATTTTTTTTTTTGCTAATTCAGATTTTTTTTTTTTTTTTGTTAATTCAGATTTTTTATTTTTTTTTTCTAATTCAGATTTTTTTTTGTTCTAATTTTTTTGCTAATTTTTTTTTTTTTTTTTGCTAATTCAGATTTTTTTTTTCCTAATTCAGATTTTTTTTTTCTAATTTTTTTTTCTTTTTTTTTTGCTAATTCAGATTTTTTTTTCTAATTTTTATTTTTTTTTTGCTAATTCAGATTTTTTTTTTCTAATTCATATTTTTTTTTTTTTTTTTTGCTAATTCAATTTTTTTTTGCTAATTCAGATTTTTTTTTGCTCATTCATATTTTTTTTTTTTTTGCCAATTCATATTTTTTTTTTTTTTTGCTAATTCATATATTTTTTTTTATTTTTTTCTAATTCATATCTTTTTTTTGCTAATTCACATTTTTTTTTTTTTGCTAATTCTTATTTTTTTTTTTCTAATTCAGATTTTTTTTTTTGCTAATTCAGATTTTTTTTTCTATTTTTTTGCTAATTCAGATTTTGTTTTGCCAATTCAGATTTTTTTTTTTTTTTTTTTTTGCTAATTCATATATTTTTTTTATTTTTTTCTAATTCATATCTTTTTTTTGCTAATTCACATTTTTTTTTTGCTAATTCTTATTTTTTATTTTTTTTTTCTAATTCAGATTTTTTTTTTTTTTTGCTAATTCAAATTTTTTTGTTTTTTTTTGCTAATTTTTATTTTTTATTTTTTTGCTTATTCAGATTTTTCTTCTTCTAATTCATATTTTTTTGCTAATTCTTATTTTTTTTCTTTTCTAATTCATATTTTTTTTTTTGCTTATTCAAATTTTTTTTTTTTTTTTTTTGCTAATTCAGATTTTTTTTGCTAATTTTTTTTTTTTTTTTTGCTAATTCAGATTTTTTTTGTTCTAATTTTTTTTGCTAATTTTTTTTTTTTTTTGCTAATTCAGATTTTTTTTTTTTTGCTAATTCAGATTTTTTTTTCTATTTTTTTTTTTTTTTTTTTGCTAATTCAGATTTTGTTTTGCTAATTCAGATTTTTTTTTTTTTTTTTTGCTAATTCATATATTTTTTTTATTTTTTTCTAATTCATATCTTTTTTTTTGCTAATTCACATTTTTTTTTTGCTAATTCTTATTTTTTATTTTTTTTTTCTAATTCAGATTTTTTTTTTTTTTTGCTAATTCAAATTTTTTTGTTTTTTTTTGCTAATTTTTATTTTTTATTTTTTTGCTTATTCAGATTTTTTTTCTTCTAATTCATATTTTTTTGCTAATTCATATTTTTTTTCTTTTCTAATTCATATTTTTTTTTTTGCTAATTCAGATTTTTTTTTTTTGCTAATTCAGATTTTTTTTGCTAATTTTTTTTTTTTTTTGCTCATTCATATTTTTTTTTTTGCTAATTCATATTTTTTCTTATTTTTTTCTAATTCATATTTTTTTTTGCTAATTCACATTTTTATCTTTTTTTTTTTTTGCTAATTCTTATTTTTTTTTTTTTTTGCTAATTCAGATTTTTTTTTCTTCTAATTCATATATATATTTTTTTAATTCATATTTTTTTTTCTAATTAATTTTTTTTTTGCTAATCAGATTTTTTTTTTGCTCATTCATATTTTTTTTTTGCTAATTCAAATTTTTTTTTGCTAATTCACATTTTTTTCTTTTTTTTTTTTTTGCTAATTCTTATTTTTTTTGTTCTAATTTTTTTTTGCTAATTTTTACTTTTTTTTTTGCTAATTCAGATTTTTTTTTTTTTTTTTTTGCTAATTCAGATATTTTTTTGCTCATTCATATTTTATTTTAATTCATATTTTTTTTTTGCTAATTCACATTTTTTTTGCTAATTCAGATTTTTTTGTTTTTTTTTTGCTAATTTTTTTTGCTAATTCAGATTTTTTTTTTAATTCATTTTTTTTTTTTTTATAATTCATATTTTTTTTTTTTTGCTAATTCAGATTTTTTTTTTGCTCATTAATTTTTTTTTTTTTTTGCTAATTCATATTTTTTTTTTCTAATTCATATTTTTTTTCCTAATTCAGATTTTTATTTTTTTTTCTAATTCATATTTTTTTATTTTTTGCTAATTCAGTTTTTTTTTTCTAATTCATATTTTTTTTTTTTTTTGCTAATTCAGATTTTTTTTTGGTAATTCATATTTTTTTTTTTTGCTAATTCATATTTTTTTTTTCTAATTAATTTTTTTTTTTTTTTTTTGCTAATTCAGATTTTTTTTTTGCTCAGTCATATTTTTTTTTTTTGCTAATTCATATTTTTTTTAATTTTTTTCTAATTCATATTTTTTTTTGCTAATTCACATTTTTTTTGCTAATTCAGATTTTTTTGTTTTTTTTTGCTAATTTTTTTTTGCTAATTCAGATTTTTTTTTTTAATTCATATTTTTTTGCTAATTCATTTTTTTTTTTTTATAATTCATATTTTTTTTTTTTTGCAAATTCAGATTTTTTTTTTTGCTCATTCATATTTTTTTTTTTTGCTAATTCATATTTCTTTTTCTAATTCATATTTTTTTTTTCCTAATTCAGATTTTTATTTTTTTTTCTAATTTATATTTTTTTATTTTTTGCTAATTCAGTTTTTTTTTTCTAATTCACATTTTTTTCTTTTTTTTTTGCTAATTCTTATTTTTTTTGCTAATTTTTATTGTTTTTTTGCTAATTCAGATTTTTATTTTTTTTTCCTAATTCATTTTTTTTTTTTGCTAATTCAGATTTTTTTTGCTCATTCATATTTTTTTTTGCTAATTCATATTTTGTTTATTTCTAAATCATTTTTTTGCTAATTCAGATTTTTTTTCAAATTTTTTTTTTTTGCTAATTCAGATTTGGTTTTTTTTTTGCTAATTCAGATTTTTTTTTCTAATTCATATTTTTGTTTTTTTTTGCTAATTCAGATTTTTTTTTTTTTTTTTTTTTTTTGCTAATTTATATATTTTTTTTTTGCTAATTCAGATTTTTTTTTTTTTGCTAATTCAATTTTTTTTGCTAAATCATTTTTTTTTTTGCTAATTCAGATTTTTTTTTTCTAATTCATATTTTTTTTTGCTAATTCAGATTTTTTTTTTGCTAATTCAGATTTTTTTTTGCTAATTCAGATTTTTTTTTGCTAATTTTTATTTTTTTTTTGCTCATTCATATTTTTTTTTTGCTAATTCATATTTTTTTCTAATTCATATTTTTTTTTTCTAATTCACATTTTTTTCTTTTTTTTTGCTAATTCTTATGTTTTATTTTATTTTTCTAATTCATTTTTTTTTGCCAATTCAGATTTTTTTTTTCTAATTCATATTTTTTTTTTGCTAATTCATATTTTTTTTTTCTAATTAATTTTTTTTTTTCTAATTCATATTTTTTTTTTTTGCTAATTCATATTTTTTTTTTTTTTTCTAATTCATATTTTTTTTTGCTAATTCACATTTGTTTTGCTAATTTAGATTTTTTGTTTTTTTTTGCTAATTTTTTTTGCTAATTCAGATTTTTTTTTTTAATTCATATTTTTTTGCTAATTCATTTTTTTTTTTTTATAATTCATATTTTTTTTTATTTTTTGCTAATTCAGTTTTTTTTTCTAATTCATATTTTGTTTTTTTTTTTTGGCTAATTCAGTTTTTTTTTTTCTAATTCATATTTTTTTTTCTAATTAATTTTTTTTTTTTTTTTGCTAATTCAGATTTTTTTTTGCTCATTCATATTTTTTTTTTTTTGCTAATTCATATTTTTTTTTTTTCTAATTCATATTTTTTTTTCTAATTCAGAATTTTATTTTTTTTTCTAATTCATATTTTTTTATTTTTTGCTAATTCAGTTTTTTTTTTTTCTTCTAATTCATATTTTTGTTTTTTTTTTTGCTAATTCATATTTTTTTTTGTTTTTTTGTTTTGTTTTTTTGTTTTTTTTTTTTTTCTAATTCAGATTTTTTTTTTTTTTTGCTAATTCAAATTTTTTTGCTAATTCATATATTTTTTTTCTTCTAATTCATATTTTTTTTTTGCTAAGTCAGATTTTTTTTTTTTTTTTTGTTGCTAATTCAGATTTTTTTTTTTTTTGCTAATTCAGATTTTTTTTTGCTAATTTTTATTGTTTTTTTGCTAATTCAGACTTTTATTTTTTTTTTTCCTAATTCATTTTTTTTTTTGCTAATTCACATTTTTTTTCAAATTTTTTTTTTTGCTAATTTTTTTTTGCTAATTCAGATTTGGTTTTTTTTTTTGCTAATTCAGATTTTTTTTCTAATTCATATTTTTGTTTTTTTTGCTAATTCAGATTTTTTTTTTTTTTTTTTTTGCTAATTTATATATTTTTTTTTTGCTAATTCAGATTTTTTTTGCTAATTCAGATTTTTTTTTTTTGCTAATTCAATTTTTTTTTTTTTTTTTGCTAAATCATATTTTTTTTTTTTTGCTAATTCAGATTTTTTTTTTCTAATTCATATTTTTTTTTGCTAATTCAGATTTTTTTTTTTTTTTTTTTTTTGCTAATTCAGATTTTTTTTTTGCTAATTCAGATTTTTTTTTGCTAATTTTTATTTTTTTTTGCTCATTCATATTTTTTTTTTGCTAATTCATATTTTTTTCTTATTTTTTTCTAATTCATATTTTTTTTTTTGCTAATTCACATTTTTTTTCTTTTTTTTTGCTAATTCTTATGTTTTATTTTATTTTTCTAATTCATTTTTTTTTGCCAATTCAGATTTATTTTTTCTAATTCATATTTTTTTTTTTTGCTAATTCATATTTTTTTTTTGTAATTATTTTTTTTTTTGCTCATTCATATTTTTTTTTGCTAATTCATATTTTGTTTTTTTCTAAATCATTTTTTTTTTGCTAATTCAGATTTTTTTTCAAATTTTTTTTTTTTGCTAATTTTTTTTGCTAATTCAGATTTGGTTTTTTTTTGCTAATTCAGATTTTTTTTTCTAATTCATATTTTTGTTTTTTTTTGCTAATTCAGATTTTTTTTTTTGCTAATTTATATATTTTTTTTTTGCTAATTCAGATTTTTTTTGCTAATTCAGATTTTTTTTTTGCTAATTCAATTTTTTTTGCTAAATCATTTTTTTTTTTTTTTGCTAATTCAGATTTTTTTTTCTAATTCATATTTTTTTTGCTAATTCAGATTTTTTTTTTTTTTTTTTTTTTTTTGCTAATTCAGATTTTTTTTTGCTAATTCAGATTTTTTTTTGCTAATTTTTATTTTTTTTTTGCTCATTCATATTTTTTTTTTGCTAACTCATATTTTTTTCTTATTTTTTTCTAATTCATATTTTTTTTTTGCCAATTCACATTTTTTTCTTTTTTTTTTGCTAATTCTTATGTTTTATTTTATTTTTCTAATTCATTTTTTTTTTTGCAAATTAAGATTTTTTTTTTTCTAATTCATATTTTTTTTTTGCTAATTCATATTTTTTTTTTCTAATTAATTTTTTTTTTTGCTAATTCAGATTTTTTTTTGCTCATTCATATTTTTTTTTTTGCTAATTCATATTTTTTTTTATTTTTTTCTAATTCATATTTTTTTTTGCTAATTCACATTTTTTTTGCTAATTCAGATTTTTTTGTTTTTTTTTGCTAATTTTTTTTGTTAATTCAGATTTTTTTTTTTTAATTCATATTTTTTTGCTAATTCATTTTTTTTTTTTATAATTCATATTTTTTTTATTTTTTGCTAATTCAGTATTTTTTTTCTAATTCATATTTTGGTTTTTTTTTTTTTTGCTAATTCAGATTTTTTTTTTTCTAATTCATATTTTTTTTTTCTAATTAATTTTTTTTTTTTTTTGCTAATTCAGGTTTTTTTTTTGCTCATTCATATTTTTTTTTTTTGCTAATTCATATTTTTTTTTTTCTAATTCATATTTTTTTTTCTAATTCAGATTTTTATTTTTTTTTCTAATTCATATTTTTTTATTTTTTGCTAATTCAGTTTTTTTTTTCTAATTCATATTTTTTTTTCTAATTAATTTTTTTTTTTTTTTTTGCTAATTCAGATTTTTTTTTGCTCATTCATATTTTTTTTTTTTGCTAATTCATATTTTTTTTTTCTAATTCATATTTTTTTTTCTAATTCAGATTTTTTTTTTTTTTCTAATTCATATTTTTGTTTTTTTTTTTTTTGCTAATTCATATTTTTTTTTGTTTTTTTTTTTGTTTTTTTGTTTTTCTTTTTTTTTTGCTAATTCTTATGTTTTATTTTATTTTTCTAATTCATTTTTTTTTTGCCAATTCAGATTTTTTTTTTCTAATTCATATTTTTTTTTTGCTAATTCATATTTTTTTTTCTAATTAATTTTTTTTTTTTTGCTAATTCAGATTTTTTTTTGCTCATTCATATTTTTTTTTTTTCCTAATTCAAATTTTTTTTTTTAGTTTTTTCTAATTCATATTTTTTTCTTTGCTAATTCACATTTTTTTTGCTAATTCAGATTTTTTTTGTTTTTTTTTGCTAATTCAGATTTTTTTTTTTAATTCATATTTTTTTGTTAATTCATTTTTTTTTTTTTATAATTCATATTTTTTTTATTTTTTGCTAATTCAGTTTTTTTTTTCTAATTCATATTTTGGTTTTTTTTTTTTGCTAATTCAGATTTTTTTTTCTAATTCATATTTTTTTTTTTGCTAATTCATATTTTTTTTTTTGCTAATTCAGATTTTTTTTTTGCTCATTCATATTTTTTTTTTTTTTGCTAATTCATATTTTTTTTAATTTTTTTCTAATTCATATTTTTTTTTGCTAATTCACATTTTTTTTTGCTAATTCAGTTTTTTTTGTTTTTTTTTTGCTAATTTTTTTTGCTAACTCAGATTTTTTTTTTAATTCATATTTTTTTGCTAATTCATTTTTTTTTTTTTTATAATTCATATTTTTTTTTTTTTACTAATTCAGATTTTTTTTTGCTCATTCATATTTTTTTTTTTTGCTAATTCATATTTTTTTTTATTTTTTTCTAATTCATATTTTTTTTTGCTAATTCACATTTTTTTTGCTAATTCAGATTTTTTTGTTTTTTTTTGCTAATTTTTTTTGTTAATTCAGATTTTTTTTTTAATTCATATTTTTTTGCTAATTCATTTTTTTTTTTTATAATTCATATTTTTTTTATTTTTTGCTAATTCAGTATTTTTTTTCTAATTCATATTTTGGTTTTTTTTTTTTTTGCTAATTCAGATTTTTTTTTTCTAATTCATATTTTTTTTTTTTGCTAATTCAGATTTTTTTCTTTTTTTTTTTGCTAATTCTTATTGTTTATTTTTTTTTATAATTCAGATTTTTTTTGCTAATTCAGATTTCTTTGTTTTTTTTGCAAAATTTTTTTTTGCTCATTCTTTTTTTTTTTTGCTAATTCATATTTTTTTTTTCTAATTCATATTTTTTTTTCCTAATTCAGATTTTTATTTTTTTTCTAATTCATTTTTTTTATTTTTTGCTAATTCAGTTTTTCTTTTCTAATTCATATTTTTGTTTTTTTTTTTTTGCTAATTCAGATTTTTTTTTTCTAATTCATATTTTTTTTTTTTGCTAATTCAGATTTTTTTTTGCTCATTCATATTTTTTTTTGCTAATTCATATTTTTTTTAATTTTTTTCTAATTCATATTTTTTTTCTAATTCACATTTTTTTTGCTAATTCAGATTTTTTTGTTTTTTTTTGCTAATTCAGATTTTTTTTTAATTCATATTTTTTTGCTAATTCATTTTTTTTTTTTATAATTCATTTTTGTTTTTTTTTTGCTAATTCAGATTTTTTTTTTGCTCATTCATATTTTTTTTTTGCTAATTCATATTTTTTTTTCTAATTCATATTTTTTTTTCCTAATTCAGACTTTTATTTTTTTTTCTAATTCATATTTTTTTATTTTTTGCTAATTCAGTTTTTTTTTCTAATTCATATTTTTGTTTTTTTTTTCTAATTCATATTTTTTGCTAATTCATATTTTTTTTTGTTTTTTTTTTTTTTTTTTGCTCATTCAGATTTTTTTTTTTTTGCTAATTCAAATTTTTTTTTTTTTTGCTAATATCATATATTTTTTTTTCTTCTAATTCATATTTTTTTTTATTTTTTTCTAATTCATATTTTTTTTTGCTAATTCACATTTTTTTTTTTTTGCTAATTCCTATTTTTTTTTTCTAATTCAGATTTGTTTTTTTTTCTTTTGCTAATTCAGATTTTTTTGTTTTTTTTTGCTAATTTTTTTTTTCCTTATTCAGATTTTTTTTCTTCTAGTTCATATTTTTTTGCTAATTCATATTTTTTTTTTTCTAATTCATATTTTTTTTTTTTTTGCTCATTCATATTTTTTTTTTTTGCTAATTCATATTTTTTTTTTTTTCTAATTCATATTTTTTTTCTTTCTAATTCTAATTTTTTTTTCCTAATTCAGATTTTTATTTTTTTTTCTAATTCATATTTTTTTTTTTTTGCTAATTCAGTTTTTTTTTTTTCTAATTCATATTTTTGTTTTTTTTTTTTTTTGCTAATACAGATTTTTTTTTTTTTTGCTAATTCAGATTTTTTGTTTGCTAATTCTTATTTTTTATTTTTTTTTCTAATTCATTTTTTTGCTAATTCATTTTTTTTTTTTTTTATTTATTTTTTTTATTTTTTTTGCTAATTCAGATTTTTTTTTTTCTAATTCATATTTTTTTTTTTTGCTAATTCAGATTTTTTTTTTTTTGCTAATTCACATTTTTTTTTCTCATTCATATTTTGTTTTTTTTGCTAATTCATATTTTTTCTTATTTTTTTCTAATTCATATTTTTTTTTTTTGCTAATTCACATTTTTTTTTTTTTGCTAATTCTTATTTTTTTTTTTTGGCTAATTCAGATTTTTTTTTTCTAATTCATATTTTTTTTTTCTAATTCATATTTTTTTTTTTCTAATTAATTTTTTTTTTTTTTGCTAATTCAGATTTTTTTTCCTCATTCATATTTTTTTTTTGCTAATTCATATTTATTTTTTATTTTTTTCTAATTCATATTTTTTTTTTGCTAATTCACATTTTTTTCTTTTTTTTTTTTTGCTAATTCTTATTGTTTATTTTTTTTTATAATTCAGATTTTTTTTTTTTTGCTAATTCAGATTTTTTTGTTTTTCTTTGCAAATTTTTTTTTGCTAATTCAGATTTTTTTTTTAATTCATATTTTTTTTTTCTAATTCACATTTTTTTTTGCTAATTCTTCTTTTTTATTTTATTTTTTCTAATTCAGATTTGTTTTTTTTTGCTAATTCAGATTTTTTTTGTTTTTTTTTGCTAATTTTTATTTTTTTTTGCTTATTCAGATGTTTTTTCTTCTAATTCATATTTTTTTGCTAATTCATATTTTTTTTTTCTAATTAATTTTTTTTTTTTTGGTCATTCATATTTGTTTTTTGCTATTTCAAAATTTTTTTTTTTCTAATTCATATTTTTTTTTCTAATTCATATTTTTTTTTTCCTAATTCAGATTTTTATTTTTTTTTTCTAATTCATATTTTTTTTTTTTGCTAATTCAGTTTTTTTTTTCTAATTCATATTTTTTTTTGCTAATCCAGATTTTTTTTTTGCTAATTCAGATTTTTTGTTTGCTAATTCTTATTTTTTATTTTTTTTCTAATTCATTTTTTTTGCTAATTCATATTTTTTTTTTTTGTTTTTTTTTTTTTTTTTGCTAATTCAGATTTTTTTTTTTTTTGCTAATTAAATTTTTTTTTTTTTTTCTAATTCATTTTTTTTCTAATTCATATTTTTTTTTTTGCTAATTCAGATTTTTTTTTTTTTTTTTTTTTTTTTTTTTTTTTTTTTTTTGCTAATTCAGATTTTTTTTTGCTAATTTTTGTTTTTTTTTTCTCATTCATATTTTTTTTTTGCTAATTCATATTTTTTCTAATTTTTTTCTAATTCATATTTTTTTTTGCTAATTCACATTTTTTCTTTTTTTTTTTGCTAATTCTTATTTTTTTTTGCTAATTCAGAGTTTTTTTTTCTAATTCATATTTTTTTTTTCTAATTCATATTTTTTTTTCTAATAATTTTTTTTTTTTTTTGCCAATTCAGATTTTTTTTTTTTGCTCATTCATGTTTTTTTTTTTTGCTAATTCATATTTATTTTTTATTTTTTTCTAATTCATATTTTTTTTTTGCTAATTCACATTTTTTTGTTTTTTTTTTGCTAATTCTTATTGTTTATTTTTTTTTTATAATTCAGATTTTTTTGCTAATTCAGATTTTTTTGTTTTTTTTGCAAATTTTTTTTTTGCTAATTCAGATTTTTTTTTTAATTCATATTTTTTTGCTAATACATATTTTTTTTTTCCTAATTCAGATTTTTATTTTTTTTTTCTAATTCATATTTTTTTTATTTTTTTGCTAATTCAGTTTTTTTTTTCTAATTCATATTTTTGTTTTTTTTTTGCTAATTCAGATTTTTTTTTGCTAATTCTTATTTTTATTTTTTTTTCTAATTCTTTTTTTTTTTGCTAATTCACATTTTTTTTTATTTTTTTTTTTATTTATTTTTTTTTTTTTTTGCTAATTCAGATTTTTTTTGCTAATTCAGATTTTTTTTTTGCTAATTTTTTTGCAATTCAGATTTTTTTTTTTTTAATTCATATTTTTTTTTTTGCTAATTCAGATATTTTTTTTGCTCATTCATATTTTTTTTTCTAATTCATTTTTTTTTTTGCTAATTCAGACTTCTTTTTCTAATTTTTTTTTTTTTTTTTGCTAATTTTTCTTTTTCTTTTCTTTTTTTTCTAATTTGTATTTTTTTTTTGCTAATTCAGATTTGGTTTTTTTTTTGCTAATTCAGATTTTTTTTTTCTAATTCATATTTTTGTTTTTTTTTGCTAATTCAGATTTTTTTTTCTTGCTAATATATATTTTTTTTTTGCTAATTCAGATTTTTTTTTTGCTAATTCAGATTTTTTTTTTTGCTAATTCAGATTTTTTTTTTTTTTTTTGTTAATTCAGATTTTTTATTTTTTTTTCTAATTCAGATTTTTTTTTGTTCTAATTTTTGTTCTAATTTTTTTGCTAATTTTTTTTGCTAATTCAGATTTTTTTTTCCTAATTCAGATTTTTTTTTTCTAATTTTTTTTTCTTTTTTTTTTGCTAATTCAGATTTTTTTTTTCTAATTTTTATTTTTTTTTTGCTAATTCAGATTTTTTTTTTCTAATTCATATTTTTTGCTAATTCAACTTTTTTTTGCTAATTCAGATTTTTTTTTTATTTTTTTCTAATTCATATCTTTTTTTTGCTAATTCACATTTTTTTTTTTTTGCTAATTCTTATTTTTTTTTTTTTAATTCAGATTTTTTTTTTTGCTAATTCAGATTTTTTTTTCTATTTTTTTTTTTTTTTTTTTGCTAATTCAGATTTTGTTTTGCCAATTCAGATTTTTTTTTTTTTTTTTTTTGCTAATTCATATATTTTTTTTATTTTTTTCTAATTCATATCTTTTTTTTGCTAATTCACATTTTTTTTTTGCTAATTCTTATTTTTTATTTTTTTTTTTTCTAATTCAGATTTTTTTTTTTTTGCTAATTCAAATTTTTTTGTTTTTTTTTGCTAATTTTTATTTTTTATTTTTTTGCTTATTCAGATTTTTCTTCTTCTAATTCATATTTTTTTGCTAATTCTTATTTTTTTTCTTTTCTAATTCATATTTTTTTTTGCTTATTCAAATTTTTTTTTTTTTTGCTAATTTTTTTTTTTTTTTTTGCTAATTCAGATTTTTTTTGTTCTAATTTTTTTTGCTAATTTTTTTTTTTTTTTTTGCTAATTCAGATTTTTTTTTTTTGCTAATTCAGATTTTTTTTCTATTTTTTTTTTTTTTTTTTTTGCTAATTCAGATTTTGTTTTGCTAATTCAGATTTTTTTTTTTTTTTGCTAATTCATATATTTTTTTTATTTTTTTCTAATTCATATCTTTTTTTTGCTAATTCACATTTTTTTTTTGCTAATTCTTATTTTTTATTTTTTTTTTCTAATTCAGATTTTTTTTTTTTTTTGCTAATTCAAATTTTTTTGTTTTTTTTTGCTAATTTTTATTTTTTATTTTTTTGCTTATTCAGATTTTTTTTCTTCTAATTCATATTTTTTTGCTAATTCATATTTTTTTTTCTTTTCTAATTCATATTTTTTTTTTGCTAATTCAGATTTTTTTTTTTTGCTAATTCAGATTTTTTTTGCTAATTTTTTTTTTTTTGCTCATTCATATTTTTTTTTTTTGCTAATTCATATTTTTTCTTATTTTTTTCTAATTCATATTTTTTTTTTGCTAATTCACATTTTTATCTTTTTTTTTTTTTGCTAATTCTTATTTTTTTTTTTTTTGCTAATTCAGATTTTTTTTTTCTAATTCATATATATTTTTTTTTAATTCATATTTTTTTTTCTAATTAATTTTTTTTTTGCTAATCAGATTTTTTTTTTGCTCATTCATATTTTTTTTTTTTTGCTAATTCAAATTTTTTTTTGCTAATTCACATTTTTTTCTTTTTTTTTTTTGCTAATTCTTATTTTTTTTGTTCTAATTTTTTTTTGCTAATTTTTACTTTTTTTTTTGCTAATTCAGATTTTTTTTTTGCTAATTCAGATATTTTTTTGCTCATTCATATTTTTTTTAATTCATATTTTTTTTTTGCTAATTCACATTTTTTTTGCTAATTCAGATTTTTTTGTTTTTTTTTGCTAATTTTTTTTGCTAATTCAGATTTTTTTTTTAATTCATATTTTTTTTTTATAATTCATATTTTTTTTTTTTTGCTAATTCAGATTTTTTTTGTTTTTTTTTTGCTAATTTTTATTTTTTTTTTGCTTATTCAGATGTTTTTTCTTCTAATTCATATTTTTTTGCTAATTCATATTTTTTTTTTCTAATTAATTTTTTTTTTTTTGGTCATTCATATTTTTTTTTTTGCTATTTCAAAATTTTTTTTTTCTAATTCATATTTTTTTTTCTAATTCATATTTTTTTTCTAATTCATATTTTTTTTTTTCCTAATTCAGATTTTTATTTTTTTTTTTCTAATTCATATTTTTTTTTTTTTGCTAATTCAGTTTTTTTTTTTCTAATTCATATTTTTTTTTTTTTGCTAATCCAGATTTTTTTTTTGCTAATTCAGATTTTTTGTTTGCTAATTTTTATTTTTTATTTTTTTTCTAATTCATTTTTTTTGCTAATTCATATTTTTTTTTTGTTTTTTTTTTTTTTGCTAATTCAGATTTTTTTTTTTTGCTAATTAAATTTTTTATTTTTTTTTCTAATTCATATTTTTTTTTTTGCTAATTCAGATTTTTTTTTTTTTTTTTTTTTGCTAATTCAGATTTTTTTTTTGCTAATTTTTGTTTTTTTTTTCTCATTCATATTTTTTTTTGCTAATTCATATTTTTTCTAATTTTTTTCTAATTCATATTTTTTTTTGCTAATTCACATTTTTTTCTTTTTTTTTTTTGCTAATTCTTATTTTTTTTTTTTGCTAATTCAGAGTTTTTTTTTCTAATTCATATTTTTTTTTTCTAATTCATATTTTTTTTTCTAATTATTTTTTTTTTTTTGCCAATTCAGATTTTTTTTTTGCTCATTCATATTTTTTTTTTTTTTTGCTAATTCATATTTATTTTTTATTTTTTTCTAATTCATATTTTTTTTTTTGCTAATTCACATTTTTTTTTTTGCTAATTCTTATTGTTTATTTTTTTTTATAATTCAGATTTTTTTGCTAATTCAGATTTTTTTGTTTTTTTTGCAAATTTTTTTTTTGCTAATTCAGATTTTTTTTTTAATTCATATTTTTTTGCTAATACATATTTTTTTTCCTAATTCAGATTTTTATTTTTTTTTCTAATTCATATTTTTTTATTTTTTTGCTAATTCAGTTTTTTTTTCTAATTCATATTTTTGTTTTTTTTTTGCTAATTCAGATTTTTTTTTGCTAATTCTTATTTTTATTTTTTTTTCTAATTCTTTTTTTTTTTGCTAATTCAAATTTTTTTTTATTTTTTTTTTTTTATTTATTTTTATTTTTTTTTGCTAATTCAGATTTTTTTTGCTAATTCAGATTTTTTTTTGCTAATTTTTTTGCAATTCAGATTTTTTTTTTTTTTTAATTCATATTTTTTTTTTTTTGCTAATTCAGATTTTTTTTTGCTCATTCATATTTTTTTTTGCTAATTCATATTTTTTTTTCTAATTCATTTTTTTTTTGCTAATTCAGACTTTTTTTTCTAATTTTTTTTTTTTTTTTTTTTTTTTCTAATTTTTCTTTTTTTTTCTTTTTTTTTCTAATTTGTATTTTTTTTTTGCTAATTCAGATTTGGTTTTTTTTTTTTGCTAATTCAGATTTTTTTTTCTAATTCATATTTTTGTTTTTTTTCGCTAATTCAGATTTTTTTTTCTTGCTAATATATATTTTTTTTTTGCTAATTCAGATTTTTTTTTTGCTAATTCAGATTTTTTTTTTGCTAATTCAGATTTTTTTTTTTTTGTTAATTCAGATTTTTTATTTTTTTTTTCTAATTCAGATTTTTTTTTGTTCTAATTTTTTTGCTAATTTTTTGCTAATTCAGATTTTTTTTTCCTAATTCAGATTTTTTTTTCTAATTTTTTTTTCTTTTTTTTTTGCTAATTCAGATTTTTTTTTTCTAATTTTTATTTTTTTTTTGCTAATTCAGATTTTTTTTTTCTAATTCATATTTTTTTTTTTTTTTTTTTTTTGCTAATTCAATTTTTTTTTGCTAATTCAGATTTTTTTTTGCTCATTCATATTTTTTTTTTTTTTGCTAATTCATATTTTTTTTTTTTTTGCTAATTCATATATTTTTTTTTATTTTTTTCTAATTCATATCTTTTTTTTGCTAATTCACATTTTTTTTTTGCTAATTCTTATTTTTTTTTTTTTTCTAATTCAGATTTTTTTTTTGCTAATTCAGATTTTTTTTTCTATTTTTTTTTTTTTTTTTTTTTGCTAATTCAGATTTTGTTTTGCCAATTCAGATTTTTTTTTTTTTTTTTTGCTAATTCATATATTTTTTTTATTTTTTTCTAATTCATATCTTTTTTTTGCTAATTCACATTTTTTTTTGCTAATTCTTATTTTTTATTTTTTTTTTCTAATTCAGATTTTTTTTTTTTTTGCTAATTCAAATTTTTTTGTTTTTTTTTGCTAATTTTTATTTTTTATTTTTTTGCTTATTCAGATTTTTCTTCTTCTAATTCATATTTATTTGCTAATTCTTATTTTTTTTCTTTTCTAATTCATATTTTTTTTTTGCTTATTCAAATTTTTTTTTTTTTTTTTTTTTGCTAATTCAGATTTTTTTTGCTAATTTTTTTTTTTTTTTTTTGCTAATTCAGATTTTTTTTGTTTTAATTTTTTTTGCTAATTTTTTTTTTTTTTTTTGCTAATTCATATTTTTTTTTTTTGCTAATTCAGATTTTTTTTCTATTTTTTTTTTTTTTTTTGCTAATTCAGATTTTGTTTTGCTAATTCAGATTGTTTTTTTTTTTTTTGCTAATTCATATATTTTTTTTATTTTTTTCTAATTCATATCTTTTTTTTGCTAATTCACATTTTTTTTTTGCTAATTCTTATTTTTTATTTTTTTTTTTGCTAATTCAGATTTTTTTTTTTTTTTTTGCTAATTCAAATTTTTTTGTTAGTTTTTGCTAATTTTTATTTTTTATTTTTTTGCTTATTCAGATTTTTCTTCTTCTAATTCATATTTTTTTGCTAATTCTTATTTTTTTTCTTTTCTAATTCATATTTTTTTTTTGCTAATTCAGATTTTTTTGCTAATTCAGATTTTTTTTGCTAATTTTTTATTTTTTTTTTTTGCTAATTCAGATTTTTTTTGTTCTAATTTTTTTTGCTAATTTTTTTTTTTTTTTTTGCTAATTCAGATTTTTTTTTTTGCTAATTCAGATTTTTTTTCTATTTTTTTTTTTTTTTTTTTGCTAATTCAGATTTTGTTTTGCTAATTCAGATTTTTTTTTTTTTTTTTGCTAATTCATATATTTTTTTTATTTTTTTCTAATTCATATCTTTTTTTTTGCTAATTCACATTTTTTTTTTGCTAATTCTTATTTTTTATTTTTTTTTTCTAATTCAGATTTTTTTTTTTTTTTTTGCTAATTCAAATTTTTTTGTTTTTTTTTTGCTAATTTTTATTTTTTATTTTTTTGCTTATTCAGATTTTTTTTCTTCTAATTCATATTTTTTTGCTAATTCATATTTTTTTTCTTTTCTAATTCATATTTTTTTTTTTCTAATTTTTTTTTTTTTTGCTCATTCATATTTTTTTTTTTTGCTAATTCATATTTTTTCTTATTTTTTTCTAATTCATATTTTTTTTTTGCTAATTCACATTTTTATCTTTTTTTTTTTTTTGCTAATTCTTATTTTTTTTTTTTTGCTAATTCAGATTTTTTTTTCTTCTAATTCATATATATTTTTTTTTAATTCATATTTTTTTTTCTAATTAATTTTTTTTTTGCTAATCAGATTTTTTTTTTGCTCATTCATATTTTTTTTTTTGCTAATTCAAATTTTTTTTTGCTAATTCACATTTTTTTCTTTTTTTTTTTGCTAATTCTTATTTTTTTTTGTTCTAATTTTTTTTTGCTAATTTTTACTTTTTTTTTTGCTAATTCAGATTTTTTTTTTTTTTTTTTTGCTAATTCAGATATTTTTTTGCTCATTCATATTTTATTTTAATTCATATTTTTTTTTGCTAATTCACATTTTTTTTGCTAATTCAGATTTTTTTGTTTTTTTTTGCTAATTTTTTTTGCTAATTCAGATTTTTTTTTTAATTCATATTTTTTTTTTTTTTATAATTCATATTTTTTTTTTTTTGCTAATTCAGATTTTTTTTGTTTTTTTTTTGCTAATTTTTATTTTTTTTTTTCTTATTCAGATGTTTTTTCTTCTAATTCATATTTTTTTGCTAATTCATATTTTTTTTTTTCTAATTAATTTTTTTTTTTGGTCATTCATATTTTTTTTTTTGCTATTTCAAAATTTTTTTTTTCTAATTCATATTTTTTTTTTTTGCTAATTCAGATTTTTTTTTTTTTTTGCTAATTAAATTTTTTTTTTTTTTCTAATTCATTTTTTTTTCTAATTCATATTTTTTTTTTTGCTAATTCAGATTTTTTTTTTTTTTTTTTTTTTTTTTGCTAATTCAGATTTTTTTTTTGCTAATTTTTGTTTTTTTTTTCTCATTCATATTTTTTTTTGCTAATTCATATTTTATCTAATTTTTTTCTAATTAATATTTTTTTTTTGCTAATTCACATTTTTTTCTTTTTTTTTTGCTAATTCTCATTTTTTTTTTTTTGCTAATTCAGAGTTTTTTTTTCTAATTCATATTTTTTTTTTCTAATTCATATTTTTTTTCTAATTATTTTTTTTTTTTTTGCCAATTCAGATTTTTTTTTTGCTCATTCATATTTTTTTTTTTGCTAATTCATATTTATGTTTTATTTTTTTCTAATTCATATTTTTTTTTTGCTAATTCACATTTTTTTGTTTTTTTTTTGCTAATTCTTATTGTTTATTTTTTTTTATAATTCAGATTTTTTTGCTAATTCAGATTTTTTTTGTTTTTTTTGCTAATTCAGATTTTTTTTTGCTAATTCTTATTTTTATTTTTTTTTTCTAATTCTTTTTTTTTTTGCTAATTCACATTTTTTTAATTTTTTTTTTTTTATTTATTTTTTTTTTTTTTTGCTAATTCAGACTTTTTTTGCTAATTCAGATTTTTTTTGCTAATTTTTTTGCAATTCAGATTTTTTTTTTTTTAATTCATATTTTTTTTTGCTAATTCAGATTTTTTTTTGCTCATTCAAATTTTTTTTTTGCTAATTCATATTTTTTTTTTCTAATTCATTTTTTTTTTGCTAATTCAGACTTTTTTTTCTAATTTTTTTTTTTTTTTTTTTTGCTAATTTTTCTTTTTTTTTCTTTTTTTTTCTAATTTGTATTTTTTTTTTGCTAATTCAGATTTGGTTTTTTTTTTTTTGCTAATTCAGATTTTTTTTTTCTAATTCATATTTTTGTTTTTTTTTTGCTAATTCAGATTTTTTTTCTTGCTAATATATATTTTTTTTTTGCTAATTCAGATTTTTTTTTTGCTAATTCAGATTTTTTTTTTTGCTAATTCAGATTTTTTTTTTTTTTTTGTTAATTCAGATTTTTTATTTTTTTTTTCTAATTCAGATTTTTTTTTGTTCTAATTTTTTTGCTAATTTTTTTTTTTTTTTTTGCTAATTCAGATTTTTTTTTTCCTAATTCAGATTTTTTTTTTCTAATTTTTTTTTCTTTTTTTTTTGCTAATTCAGATTTTTTTTTCTAATTTTTATTTTTTTTTTTGCTAATTCAGATTTTTTTTTTCTAATTCATATTTTTTTTTTTTTTTTTTGCTAATTCAATTTTTTTTTGCTAATTCAGATTTTTTTTTGCTCATTCATATTTTTTTTTTTTTTGCCAATTCATATTTTTTTTTTTTTTTTGCTAATTCATATATTTTTTTTTATTTTTTTCTAATTCATATCTTTTTTTTGCTAATTCACATTTTTTTTTTTTGCTAATTCTTATTTTTTTTTTTTCTAATTCAGATTTTTTTTTTTGCTAATTCAGATTTTTTTTTCTATTTTTTTTTTTTTTTTTTGCTAATTCAGATTTTGTTTTGCCAATTCAGATTTTTTTTTTTTTTTTTTTGCTAATTCATATATTTTTTTTATTTTTTTCTAATTCATATCTTTTTTTTGCTAATTCACATTTTTTTTTTGCTAATTCTTATTTTTTATTTTTTTTTTCTAATTCAGATTTTTTTTTTTTTTGCTAATTCAAATTTTTTTGTTTTTTTTTGCTAATTTTTATTTTTTATTTTTTTGCTTATTCAGATTTTTCTTCTTCTAATTCATATTTTTTTGCTAATTCTTATTTTTTTTCTTTTCTAATTCATATTTTTTTTTTTGCTTATTCAAATTTTTTTTTTTTTTTTTTTTGCTAATTCAGATTTTTTTTGCTAATTTTTTTTTTTTTTTTTGCTAATTCAGATTTTTTTTGTTCTAATTTTTTTTGCTAATTTTTTTTTTTTTTTGCTAATTCAGATTTTTTCTTTTTGCTAATTCAGATTTTTTTTTCTATTTTTTTTTTTTTTTTTTTGCTAATTCAGATTTTGTTTTGCTAATTCAGATTTTTTTTTTTTTTTTTTTGCTAATTCATATATTTTTTTTATTTTTTTCTAATTCATATCTTTTTTTTTGCTAATTCACATTTTTTTTTTGCTAATTCTTATTTTTTATTTTTTTTTTCTAATTCAGATTTTTTTTTTTTTTTGCTAATTCAAATTTTTTTGTTTTTTTTTGCTAATTTTTATTTTTTATTTTTTTGCTTATTCAGATTTTTTTTCTTCTAATTCATATTTTTTTGCTAATTCATATTTTTTTTCTTTTCTAATTCATATTTTTTTTTTGCTAATTCAGATTTTTTTTTTTGCTAATTCAGATTTTTTTTGCTAATTTTTTTTTTTTTTGCTCATTCATATTTTTTTTTTTGCTAATTCATATTTTTTCTTATTTTTTTCTAATTCATATTTTTTTTTTGCTAATTCACATTTTTATCTTTTTTTTTTTTTGCTAATTCTTATTTTTTTTTTTTTTGCTAATTCAGATTTTTTTTTCTTCTAATTCATATATATATTTTTTTAATTCATATTTTTTTTTCTAATTAATTTTTTTTTTGCTAATCAGATTTTTTTTTTGCTCATTCATATTTTTTTTTTGCTAATTCAAATTTTTTTTTTCTAATTCACATTTTTTTCTTTTTTTTTTTTTTGCTAATTCTTATTTTTTTTGTTCTAATTTTTTTTTGCTAATTTTTACTTTTTTTTTGCTAATTCAGATTTTTTTTTTTTTTTTTTTGCTAATTCAGATATTTTTTTGCTCATTCATATTTTATTTTAATTCATATTTTTTTTTTGCTAATTCACATTTTTTTTGCTAATTCAGATTTTTTTGTTTTTTTTTGCTAATTTTTTTTTGCTAATTCAGATTTTTTTTTTAATTCATTTTTTTTTTTTTTTATAATTCATATTTTTTTTTTTTTGCTAATTCAGATTTTTTTTTTGCTCATTAATTTTTTTTTTTTTTTGCTAATTCATATTTTTTTTTTTTCTAATTCATATTTTTTTTCCTAATTCAGATTTTTATTTTTTTTTCTAATTCATATTTTTTTATTTTTTGCTAATTCCTTTTTTTTTTTTCTAATTCATATTTTTTTTTTTTTTTGCTAATTCAGATTTTTTTTTTGTAATTCATATTTTTTTTTTTTGCTAATTCATATTTTTTTTTTCTAATTAATTTTTTTTTTTTTTTTTGCTAATTCAGATTTTTTTTTTGCTCAGTCATATTTTTTTTTTTTGCTAATTCATATTTTTTTTAATTTTTTTCTAATTCATATTTTTTTTTGCTAATTCACATTTTTTTTGCTAATTCAAATTTTTTTGTTTTTTTTTGCTAATTTTTTTTTGCTAATTCAGATTTTTTTTTTTAATTCATATTTTTTTGCTAATTCATTTTTTTTTTTTTTATAATTCATATTTATTTTTTTTTCTAATTCAGATTTTTTTTTGTTCTAATTTTTGTTCTAATTTTTTTGCTAATTTTTTTTGCTAATTCAGATTTTTTTTTCCTAATTCAGATTTTTTTTTTCTAATTTTTTTTTCTTTTTTTTTTGCTAATTCAGATTTTTTTTTTCTAATTTTTATTTTTTTTTTGCTAATTCAGATTTTTTTTTTCTAATTCATATTTTTTGCTAATTCAACTTTTTTTTGCTAATTCAGATTTTTTTTTTATTTTTTTCTAATTCATATCTTTTTTTTGCTAATTCACATTTTTTTTTTTTTGCTAATTCTTATTTTTTTTTTTTTAATTCAGATTTTTTTTTTTGCTAATTCAGATTTTTTTTTCTATTTTTTTTTTTTTTTTTTTGCTAATTCAGATTTTGTTTTGCCAATTCAGATTTTTTTTTTTTTTTTTTGCTAATTCATATATTTTTTTTATTTTTTTCTAATTCATATCTTTTTTTTGCTAATTCACATTTTTTTTTTGCTAATTCTTATTTTTTATTTTTTTTTTTCTAATTCAGATTTTTTTTTTTTTGCTAATTCAAATTTTTTTGTTTTTTTTTGCTAATTTTTATTTTTTATTTTTTTGCTTATTCAGATTTTTCTTCTTCTAATTCATATTTTTTTGCTAATTCTTATTTTTTTTCTTTTCTAATTCATATTTTTTTTTGCTTATTCAAATTTTTTTTTTTTTTGCTAATTTTTTTTTTTTTTTTTTGCTAATTCAGATTTTTTTTGTTCTAATTTTTTTTGCTAATTTTTTTTTTTTTTTTGCTAATTCAGATTTTTTTTTTTTGCTAATTCAGATTTTTTTTCTATTTTTTTTTTTTTTTTTTTTGCTAATTCAGATTTTGTTTTGCTAATTCAGATTTTTTTTTTTTTTTGCTAAATCATATATTTTTTTTATTTTTTTCTAATTCATATCTTTTTTTTGCTAATTCACATTTTTTTTTTGCTAATTCTTATTTTTTATTTTTTTTTTCTAATTCAGATTTTTTTTTTTTTTTGCTAATTCAAATTTTTTTGTTTTTTTTTGCTAATTTTTATTTTTTATTTTTTTGCTTATTCAGATTTTTTTTCTTCTAATTCATATTTTTTTGCTAATTCATATTTTTTTTTCTTTTCTAATTCATATTTTTTTTTTGCTAATTCAGATTTTTTTTTTTTGCTAATTCAGATTTTTTTTGCTAATTTTTTTTTTTTTGCTCATTCATATTTTTTTTTTTGCTAATTCATATTTTTTCTTATTTTTTTCTAATTCATATTTTTTTTTTGCTAATTCACATTTTTATCTTTCTTTTTTTTTTGCTAATTCTTATTTTTTTTTTTTTTGCTAATTCAGATTTTTTTTTTCTAATTCATATATATTTTTTTTTAATTCATATTTTTTTTTCTAATTAATTTTTTTTTTGCTAATCAGATTTTTTTTTTGCTCATTCATATTTTTTTTTTTTTGCTAATTCAAATTTTTTTTTGCTAATTCACATTTTTTTCTTTTTTTTTTTTGCTAATTCTTATTTTTTTTGTTCTAATTTTTTTTTGCTAATTTTTACTTTTTTTTTTGCTAATTCAGATTTTTTTTTTGCTAATTCAGATATTTTTTTGCTCATTCATATTTTTTTTTAATTCATATTTTTTTTTTGCTAATTCACATTTTTTTTGCTAATTCAGATTTTTTTGTTTTTTTTTGCTAATTTTTTTTGCTAATTCAGATTTTTTTTTTAATTCATATTTTTTTTTTATAATTCATATTTTTTTTTTTTTGCTAATTCAGATTTTTTTTGTTTTTTTTTTGCTAATTTTTATTTTTTTTTTGCTTATTCAGATGTTTTTTCTTCTAATTCATATTTTTTTGCTAATTCATATTTTTTTTTTCTAATTAATTTTTTTTTTTTTGGTCATTCATATTTTTTTTTTTGCTATTTCAAAATTTTTTTTTTCTAATTCATATTTTTTTTTCTAATTCATATTTTTTTTCTAATTCATATTTTTTTTTTTCCTAATTCAGATTTTTATTTTTTTTTTTCTAATTCATATTTTTTTTTTTTTGCTAATTCAGTTTTTTTTTTTCTAATTCATATTTTTTTTTTTTGCTAATCCAGATTTTTTTTTTGCTAATTCAGATTTTTTGTTTGCTAATTTTTATTTTTTATTTTTTTTCTAATTCATTTTTTTTGCTAATTCATATTTTTTTTTTGTTTTTTTTTTTTTTGCTAATTCAGATTTTTTTTTTTTGCTAATTAAATTTTTTATTTTTTTTTCTAATTCATATTTTTTTTTTTGCTAATTCAGATTTTTTTTTTTTTTTTTTTTTTGCTAATTCAGATTTTTTTTTTGCTAATTTTTGTTTTTTTTTTCTCATTCATATTTTTTTTTGCTAATTCATATTTTTTCTAATTTTTTTCTAATTCATATTTTTTTTTGCTAATTCACATTTTTTTCTTTTTTTTTTTTGCTAATTCTTATTTTTTTTTTTTGCTAATTCAGAGTTTTTTTTTCTAATTCATATTTTTTTTTTCTAATTCATATTTTTTTTTCTAATTATTTTTTTTTTTTTGCCAATTCAGATTTTTTTTTTGCTCATTCATATTTTTTTTTTTTTTGCTAATTCATATTTATTTTTTATTTTTTTCTAATTCATATTTTTTTTTTTGCTAATTCACATTTTTTTGTTTTTTTTTTTGCTAATTCTTATTGTTTATTTTTTTTTATAATTCAGATTTTTTTGCTAATTCAGATTTTTTTGTTTTTTTTGCAAATTTTTTTTTTGCTAATTCAGATTTTTTTTTTAATTCATATTTTTTTGCTAATACATATTTTTTTTTCCTAATTCAGATTTTTATTTTTTTTTCTAATTCATATTTTTTTATTTTTTTGCTAATTCAGTTTTTTTTTCTAATTCATATTTTTGTTTTTTTTTTGCTAATTCAGATTTTTTTTTGCTAATTCTTATTTTTATTTTTTTTTCTAATTCTTTTTTTTTTTGCTAATTCAAATTTTTTTTTATTTTTTTTTTTTTATTTATTTTTATTTTTTTTTGCTAATTCAGATTTTTTTTGCTAATTCAGATTTTTTTTTGCTAATTTTTTTGCAATTCAGATTTTTTTTTTTTTTTAATTCATATTTTTTTTTTTTTGCTAATTCAGATTTTTTTTTGCTCATTCATATTTTTTTTTGCTAATTCATATTTTTTTTTCTAATTCATTTTTTTTTTGCTAATTCAGACTTTTTTTTTCTAATTTTTTTTTTTTTTTTTTTTTTTGCTAATTTTTCTTTTTTTTTCTTTTTTTTTCTAATTTGTATTTTTTTTTTGCTAATTCAGATTTGGTTTTTTTTTTGCTAATTCAGATTTTTTTTTCTAATTCATATTTTTGTTTTTTTTCGCTAATTCAGATTTTTTTTTCTTGCTAATATATATTTTTTTTTTGCTAATTCAGATTTTTTTTTTGCTAATTCAGATTTTTTTTTTGCTAATTCAGATTTTTTTTTTTTTGTTAATTCAGATTTTTTATTTTTTTTTTCTAATTCAGATTTTTTTTTGTTCTAATTTTTTTGCTAATTTTTTTTTTTTTTTTTTTGCTAATTCAGATTTTTTTTTCCTAATTCAGATTTTTTTTTCTAATTTTTTTTTCTTTTTTTTTTGCTAATTCAGATTTTTTTTTTCTAATTTTTATTTTTTTTTTTGCTAATTCAGATTTTTTTTTTCTAATTCATATTTTTTTTTTTTTTTTTTTTTTGCTAATTCAATTTTTTTTTGCTAATTCAGATTTTTTTTTGCTCATTCATATTTTTTTTTTTTTTGCTAATTCATATTTTTTTTTTTTTGCTAATTCATATATTTTTTTTTTATTTTTTTCTAATTCATATCTTTTTTTTGCTAATTCACATTTTTTTTTTGCTAATTCTTATTTTTTTTTTTTTTCTAATTCAGATTTTTTTTTTGCTAATTCAGATTTTTTTTTCTATTTTTTTTTTTTTTTTTTTTTGCTAATTCAGATTTTGTTTTGCCAATTCAGATTTTTTTTTTTTTTTTTTGCTAATTCATATATTTTTTTTATTTTTTTCTAATTCATATCTTTTTTTTGCTAATTCACATTTTTTTTTGCTAATTCTTATTTTTTATTTTTTTTTTCTAATTCAGATTTTTTTTTTTTTTGCTAATTCAAATTTTTTTGTTTTTTTTTGCTAATTTTTATTTTTTATTTTTTTGCTTATTCAGATTTTTCTTCTTCTAATTCATATTTATTTGCTAATTCTTATTTTTTTTCTTTTCTAATTCATATTTTTTTTTTGCTTATTCAAATTTTTTTTTTTTTTTTTTTGCTAATTCAGATTTTTTTTGCTAATTTTTTTTTTTTTTTTTTGCTAATTCAGATTTTTTTTGTTTTAATTTTTTTTGCTAATTTTTTTTTTTTTTTTTGCTAATTCATATTTTTTTTTTTTGCTAATTCAGATTTTTTTTCTATTTTTTTTTTTTTTTTTGCTAATTCAGATTTTGTTTTGCTAATTCAGATTGTTTTTTTTTTTTTTGCTAATTCATATATTTTTTTTATTTTTTTCTAATTCATATCTTTTTTTTGCTAATTCACATTTTTTTTTTGCTAATTCTTATTTTTTATTTTTTTTTTTGCTAATTCAGATTTTTTTTTTTTTTTTGCTAATTCAAATTTTTTTGTTAGTTTTTGCTAATTTTTATTTTTTATTTTTTTGCTTATTCAGATTTTTCTTCTTCTAATTCATATTTTTTTGCTAATTCTTATTTTTTTTCTTTTCTAATTCATATTTTTTTTTTGCTAATTCAGATTTTTTTGCTAATTCAGATTTTTTTTGCTAATTTTTTTTTTTTTTTTTTTGCTAATTCAGATTTTTTTTGTTCTAATTTTTTTTGCTAATTTTTTTTTTTTTTTTTTGCTAATTCAGATTTTTTTTTTTGCTAATTCAGATTTTTTTTCTATTTTTTTTTTTTTTTTTTTGCTAATTCAGATTTTGTTTTGCTAATTCAGATTTTTTTTTTTTTTTTTGCTAATTCATATATTTTTTTTATTTTTTTCTAATTCATATCTTTTTTTTTGCTAATTCACATTTTTTTTTTGCTAATTCTTATTTTTTATTTTTTTTTTCTAATTCAGATTTTTTTTTTTTTTTTTGCTAATTCAAATTTTTTTGTTTTTTTTTTGCTAATTTTTATTTTTTATTTTTTTGCTTATTCAGATTTTTTTTCTTCTAATTCATATTTTTTTGCTAATTCATATTTTTTTTCTTTTCTAATTCATATTTTTTTTTTTCTAATTTTTTTTTTTTTTGCTCATTCATATTTTTTTTTTTTGCTAATTCATATTTTTTCTTATTTTTTTCTAATTCATATTTTTTTTTTGCTAATTCACATTTTTATCTTTTTTTTTTTTTTGCTAATTCTTATTTTTTTTTTTTTGCTAATTCAGATTTTTTTTTCTTCTAATTCATATATATTTTTTTTTAATTCATATTTTTTTTTCTAATTAATTTTTTTTTTGCTAATCAGATTTTTTTTTTGCTCATTCATATTTTTTTTTTTGCTAATTCAAATTTTTTTTTGCTAATTCACATTTTTTTCTTTTTTTTTTTGCTAATTCTTATTTTTTTTTGTTCTAATTTTTTTTTGCTAATTTTTACTTTTTTTTTTGCTAATTCAGATTTTTTTTTTTTTTTTTTTGCTAATTCAGATATTTTTTTGCTCATTCATATTTTATTTTAATTCATATTTTTTTTTGCTAATTCACATTTTTTTTGCTAATTCAGATTTTTTTGTTTTTTTTTGCTAATTTTTTTTGCTAATTCAGATTTTTTTTTTAATTCATATTTTTTTTTTTTTTATAATTCATATTTTTTTTTTTTTGCTAATTCAGATTTTTTTTGTTTTTTTTTTGCTAATTTTTATTTTTTTTTTTCTTATTCAGATGTTTTTTCTTCTAATTCATATTTTTTTGCTAATTCATATTTTTTTTTTTCTAATTAATTTTTTTTTTTGGTCATTCATATTTTTTTTTTTGCTATTTCAAAATTTTTTTTTTCTAATTCATATTTTTTTTTTTTGCTAATTCAGATTTTTTTTTTTTTTTGCTAATTAATTTTTTTTTTTTTTCTAATTCATTTTTTTTTCTAATTCATATTTTTTTTTTTGCTAATTCAGATTTTTTTTTTTTTTTTTTTTTTTTTTTGCTAATTCAGATTTTTTTTTTGCTAATTTTTGTTTTTTTTTTCTCATTCATATTTTTTTTTGCTAATTCATATTTTATCTAATTTTTTTCTAATTAATATTTTTTTTTTGCTAATTCACATTTTTTTCTTTTTTTTTTGCTAATTCTCATTTTTTTTTTTTTGCTAATTCAGAGTTTTTTTTTCTAATTCATATTTTTTTTTTCTAATTCATATTTTTTTTCTAATTATTTTTTTTTTTTTTGCCAATTCAGATTTTTTTTTTGCTCATTCATATTTTTTTTTTTGCTAATTCATATTTATGTTTTATTTTTTTCTAATTCATATTTTTTTTTTGCTAATTCACATTTTTTTGTTTTTTTTTTGCTAATTCTTATTGTTTATTTTTTTTTATAATTCAGATTTTTTTGCTAATTCAGATTTTTTTTGTTTTTTTTGCTAATTCAGATTTTTTTTTGCTAATTCTTATTTTTATTTTTTTTTTCTAATTCTTTTTTTTTTTGCTAATTCACATTTTTTTAATTTTTTTTTTTTTATTTATTTTTTTTTTTTTTTGCTAATTCAGACTTTTTTTGCTAATTCAGATTTTTTTTGCTAATTTTTTTGCAATTCAGATTTTTTTTTTTTTAATTCATATTTTTTTTTGCTAATTCAGATTTTTTTTTGCTCATTCAAATTTTTTTTTTGCTAATTCATATTTTTTTTTTCTAATTCATTTTTTTTTTGCTAATTCAGACTTTTTTTTCTAATTTTTTTTTTTTTTTTTTTTGCTAATTTTTCTTTTTTTTTCTTTTTTTTTCTAATTTGTATTTTTTTTTTGCTAATTCAGATTTGGTTTTTTTTTTTTTGCTAATTCAGATTTTTTTTTTCTAATTCATATTTTTGTTTTTTTTTTGCTAATTCAGATTTTTTTTCTTGCTAATATATATTTTTTTTTTGCTAATTCAGATTTTTTTTTTGCTAATTCAGATTTTTTTTTTTGCTAATTCAGATTTTTTTTTTTTTTTTGTTAATTCAGATTTTTTATTTTTTTTTTCTAATTCAGATTTTTTTTTGTTCTAATTTTTTTGCTAATTTTTTTTTTTTTTTTTGCTAATTCAGATTTTTTTTTTCCTAATTCAGATTTTTTTTTTCTAATTTTTTTTTCTTTTTTTTTTGCTAATTCAGATTTTTTTTTCTAATTTTTATTTTTTTTTTTGCTAATTCAGATTTTTTTTTTCTAATTCATATTTTTTTTTTTTTTTTTGCTAATTCAATTTTTTTTTGCTAATTCAGATTTTTTTTTGCTCATTCATATTTTTTTTTTTTTTGCCAATTCATATTTTTTTTTTTTTTTTGCTAATTCATATATTTTTTTTTATTTTTTTCTAATTCATATCTTTTTTTTGCTAATTCACATTTTTTTTTTTTGCTAATTCTTATTTTTTTTTTTTCTAATTCAGATTTTTTTTTTTGCTAATTCAGATTTTTTTTTCTATTTTTTTTTTTTTTTTTGCTAATTCAGATTTTGTTTTGCCAATTCAGATTTTTTTTTTTTTTTTTTTGCTAATTCATATATTTTTTTTATTTTTTTCTAATTCATATCTTTTTTTTGCTAATTCACATTTTTTTTTTGCTAATTCTTATTTTTTATTTTTTTTTTCTAATTCAGATTTTTTTTTTTTTTGCTAATTCAAATTTTTTTGTTTTTTTTTGCTAATTTTTATTTTTTATTTTTTTGCTTATTCAGATTTTTCTTCTTCTAATTCATATTTTTTTGCTAATTCTTATTTTTTTTCTTTTCTAATTCATATTTTTTTTTTTGCTTATTCAAATTTTTTTTTTTTTTTTTTTTGCTAATTCAGATTTTTTTTGCTAATTTTTTTTTTTTTTTTGCTAATTCAGATTTTTTTTGTTCTAATTTTTTTTGCTAATTTTTTTTTTTTTTTGCTAATTCAGATTTTTTCTTTTTGCTAATTCAGATTTTTTTTTCTATTTTTTTTTTTTTTTTTTTGCTAATTCAGATTTTGTTTTGCTAATTCAGATTTTTTTTTTTTTTTTTTTGCTAATTCATATATTTTTTTTATTTTTTTCTAATTCATATCTTTTTTTTTGCTAATTCACATTTTTTTTTTGCTAATTCTTATTTTTTATTTTTTTTTTCTAATTCAGATTTTTTTTTTTTTTGCTAATTCAAATTTTTTTGTTTTTTTTTGCTAATTTTTATTTTTTATTTTTTTGCTTATTCAGATTTTTTTTCTTCTAATTCATATTTTTTTGCTAATTCATATTTTTTTTCTTTTCTAATTCATATTTTTTTTTTGCTAATTCAGATTTTTTTTTTTGCTAATTCAGATTTTTTTTGCTAATTTTTTTTTTTTTGCTCATTCATATTTTTTTTTTTGCTAATTCATATTTTTTCTTATTTTTTTCTAATTCATATTTTTTTTTTGCTAATTCACATTTTTATCTTTTTTTTTTTTTGCTAATTCTTATTTTTTTTTTTTTTGCTAATTCAGATTTTTTTTTCTTCTAATTCATATATATATTTTTTTAATTCATATTTTTTTTTCTAATTAATTTTTTTTTTGCTAATCAGATTTTTTTTTTGCTCATTCATATTTTTTTTTTGCTAATTCAAATTTTTTTTTGCTAATTCACATTTTTTTCTTTTTTTTTTTTTTGCTAATTCTTATTTTTTTTGTTCTAATTTTTTTTTGCTAATTTTTACTTTTTTTTTTGCTAATTCAGATTTTTTTTTTTTTTTTTTTGCTAATTCAGATATTTTTTTGCTCATTCATATTTTATTTTAATTCATATTTTTTTTTTGCTAATTCACATTTTTTTTGCTAATTCAGATTTTTTTGTTTTTTTTTGCTAATTTTTTTTTGCTAATTCAGATTTTTTTTTTAATTCATTTTTTTTTTTTTTTATAATTCATATTTTTTTTTTTTTGCTAATTCAGATTTTTTTTTTGCTCATTAATTTTTTTTTTTTTTTGCTAATTCATATTTTTTTTTTTTCTAATTCATATTTTTTTTCCTAATTCAGATTTTTATTTTTTTTTCTAATTCATATTTTTTTATTTTTTGCTAATTCAGTTTTTTTTTTCTAATTCATATTTTTTTTTTTTTTTGCTAATTCAGATTTTTTTTTTGTAATTCATATTTTTTTTTTTGCTAATTCATATTTTTTTTTTCTAATTAATTTTTTTTTTTTTTTTTGCTAATTCAGATTTTTTTTTTGCTCAGTCATATTTTTTTTTTTTGCTAATTCATATTTTTTTTAATTTTTTTCTAATTCATATTTTTTTTTGCTAATTCACATTTTTTTTGCTAATTCAAATTTTTTTGTTTTTTTTTGCTAATTTTTTTTTGCTAATTCAGATTTTTTTTTTAATTCATATTTTTTTGCTAATTCATTTTTTTTTTTTTATAATTCATATTTTTTTTTTTTTGCAAATTCAGATTTTTTTTTTTGCTCATTCATATTTTTTTTTTTTGCTAATTCATATTTTTTTTTCTAATTCATATTTTTTTTTTCCTAATTCAGATTTTTATTTTTTTTTCTAATTTATATTTTTTTATTTTTTGCTAATTCAGTTTTTTTTTTCTAATTCACATTTTTTTCTTTTTTTTTTGCTAATTCTTATTTTTTTTGCTAATTTTTATTGTTTTTTTGCTAATTCAGATTTTTATTTTTTTTTCCTAATTCATTTTTTTTTTTGCTAATTCAGATTTTTTTTGCTCATTCATATTTTTTTTTGCTAATTCATATTTTGTTTATTTCTAAATCATTTTTTTGCTAATTCAGATTTTTTTTCAAATTTTTTTTTTTTGCTAATTTTTTTTTGCTAATTCAGATTTGGTTTTTTTTTTTTGCTAATTCAGATTTTTTTTTCTAATTCATATTTTTGTTTTTTTTTGCTAATTCAGATTTTTTTTTTTTTTTTTTTTTTTTTGCTAATTTATATATTTTTTTTTTGCTAATTCAGATTTTTTTTTTTTTGCTAATTCAATTTTTTTTGCTAAATCATTTTTTTTTTTGCTAATTCAGATTTTTTTTTTCTAATTCATATTTTTTTTTGCTAATTCAGATTTTTTTTTTGCTAATTCAGATTTTTTTTTGCTAATTCAGATTTTTTTTTGCTAATTTTTATTTTTTTTTTGCTCATTCATATTTTTTTTTTGCTAATTCATATTTTTTTCTAATTCATATTTTTTTTTTCTAATTCACATTTTTTTCTTTTTTTTTGCTAATTCTTATGTTTTATTTTATTTTTCTAATTCATTTTTTTTTGCCAATTCAGATTTTTTTTTTCTAATTCATATTTTTTTTTTTGCTAATTCATATTTTTTTTTTCTAATTAATTTTTTTTTTGCTAATTCATATTTTTTTTTTTTTGCTAATTCATATTTTTTTTTTTTTTTCTAATTCATATTTTTTTTTGCTAATTCACATTTGTTTTGCTAATTTAGATTTTTTGTTTTTTTTTGCTAATTTTTTTTGCTAATTCAGATTTTTTTTTTTAATTCATATTTTTTTGCTAATTCATTTTTTTTTTTTTATAATTCATATTTTTTTTTATTTTTTGCTAATTCAGTTTTTTTTTCTAATTCATATTTTGTTTTTTTTTTTTTGCTAATTCAGTTTTTTTTTTTTCTAATTCATATTTTTTTTTCTAATTAATTTTTTTTTTTTTTTTGCTAATTCAGATTTTTTTTTGCTCATTCATATTTTTTTTTTTTTGCTAATTCATATTTTTTTTTTTCTAATTCATATTTTTTTTTCTAATTCAGATTTTTATTTTTTTTTCTAATTCATATTTTTTTATTTTTTGCTAATTCAGTTTTTTTTTTTTTCTTCTAATTCATATTTTTTTTTTTTTTTTGCTAATTCATATTTTTTTTTGTTTTTTTGTTTTGTTTTTTTGTTTTTTTTTTTTTTTCTAATTCAGATTTTTTTTTTTTTTGCTAATTCAAATTTTTTTGCTAATTCATATATTTTTTTTCTTCTAATTCATATTTTTTTTTTGCTAAGTCAGATTTTTTTTTTTTTTTTGTTGCTAATTCAGATTTTTTTTTTTTTTGCTAATTCAGATTTTTTTTTGCTAATTTTTATTGTTTTTTTGCTAATTCAGATTTTTATTTTTTTTTTCCTAATTCATTTTTTTTTTTGCTAATTCACATTTTTTTTCAAATTTTTTTTTTTGCTAATTTTTTTTTGCTAATTCAGATTTGGTTTTTTTTTTGCTAATTCAGATTTTTTTTCTAATTCATATTTTTGTTTTTTTTGCTAATTCAGATTTTTTTTTTTTTTTTTTTTGCTAATTTATATATTTTTTTTTTGCTAATTCAGATTTTTTTTGCTAATTCAGATTTTTTTTTTTTGCTAATTCAATTTTTTTTTTTTTTTGCTAAATCATATTTTTTTTTTTTTGCTAATTCTGATTTTTTTTTTCTAATTCATATTTTTTTTTGCTAATTCAGATTTTTTTTTTTTTTTTTTTTTTGCTAATTCAGATTTTTTTTTTGCTAATTCAGATTTTTTTTTGCTAATTTTTATTTTTTTTTGCTCATTCATATTTTTTTTTTTTGCTAATTCATATTTTTTTCTTATTTTTTTCTAATTCATATTTTTTTTTTTGCTAATTCACATTTTTTTTCTTTTTTTTTGCTAATTCTTATGTTTTATTTTATTTTTCTAATTCATTTTTTTTTTGCCAATTCAGATTTATTTTTTCTAATTCATATTTTTTTTTTTTGCTAATTCATATTTTTTTTTTGTAATTATTTTTTTTTTTTGCTCATTCATATTTTTTTTTGCTAATTCATATTTTGTTTTTTTCTAAATCATTTTTTTTTTGCTAATTCAGATTTTTTTTCAAATTTTTTTTTTTTGCTAATTTTTTTTGCTAATTCAGATTTGGTTTTTTTTTTGCTAATTCAGATTTTTTTTTCTAATTCATATTTTTGTTTTTTTTTGCTAATTCAGATTTTTTTTTTTGCTAATTTATATATTTTTTTTTTGCTAATTCAGATTTTTTTTGCTAATTCAGATTTTTTTTTTGCTAATTCAATTTTTTTTGCTAAATCATTTTTTTTTTTTTTTTGCTAATTCAGATTTTTTTTTCTAATTCATATTTTTTTTGCTAATTCAGATTTTTTTTTTTTTTTTTTTTTTTGCTAATTCAGATTTTTTTTTGCTAATTCAGATTTTTTTTTGCTAATTTTTATTTTTTTTTTGCTCATTCATATTTTTTTTTTGCTAACTCATATTTTTTTCTTATTTTTTTCTAATTCATATTTTTTTTTTGCCAATTCACATTTTTTTCTTTTTTTTTTGCTAATTCTTATGTTTTATTTTATTTTTCTAATTCATTTTTTTTTTTGCAAATTAAGATTTTTTTTTGCTAATTCTTATTTTTTATTTTTTTTTTCTAATTCAGATTTTTTTTTTTTTTTGCTAATTCAAATTTTTTTGTTTTTTTTTGCTAATTTTTATTTTTTATTTTTTTGCTTATTCAGATTTTTCTTCTTCTAATTCACATTTTTTTTGCTAATTCAGATTTTTTTGTTTTTTTTTGCTAATTTTTTTTGCTAATTCAGATTTTTTTTTTAATTCATATTTTTTTTTTTATAATTCATATTTTTTTTTTTTTGCTAATTCAGATTTTTTTTGTTTTTTTTTTGCTAATTTTTATTTTTTTTTTGCTTATTCAGATGTTTTTTCTTCTAATTCATATTTTTTTGCTAATTCATATTTTTTTTTTCTAATTAATTTTTTTTTTTTTGGTCATTCATATTTTTTTTTTTTGCTATTTCAAAATTTTTTTTTTCTAATTCATATTTTTTTTTCTAATTCATATTTTTTTTCTAATTCATATTTTTTTTTTTCCTAATTCAGATTTTTATTTTTTTTTTTCTAATTCATATTTTTTTTTTTTTGCTAATTCAGTTTTTTTTTTTCTAATTCATATTTTTTTTTTTTTTGCTAATCCAGATTTTTTTTTTGCTAATTCAGATTTTTTGTTTGCTAATTTTTATTTTTTATTTTTTTTCTAATTCATTTTTTTTGCTAATTCATATTTTTTTTTTGTTTTTTTTTTTTTTGCTAATTCAGATTTTTTTTTTTGCTAATTAAATTTTTTATTTTTTTTTCTAATTCATATTTTTTTTTTTTGCTAATTCAGATTTTTTTTTTTTTTTTTTTTTGCTAATTCAGATTTTTTTTTTGCTAATTTTTGTTTTTTTTTTCTCATTCATATTTTTTTTTGCTAATTCATATTTTTTCTAATTTTTTTCTAATTCATATTTTTTTTTGCTAATTCACATTTTTTTCTTTTTTTTTTTTGCTAATTCTTATTTTTTTTTTTTTGCTAATTCAGAGTTTTTTTTTCTAATTCATATTTTTTTTTTCTAATTCATATTTTTTTTTCTAATTTTTTTTTTTTTTTTGCCAATTCAGATTTTTTTTTTGCTCATTCATATTTTTTTTTTTTTTTGCTAATTCATATTTATTTTTTATTTTTTTCTAATTCATATTTTTTTTTTTGCTAATTCACATTTTTTTGTTTTTTTTTTTTGCTAATTCTTATTGTTTATTTTTTTTTATAATTCAGATTTTTTTGCTAATTCAGATTTTTTTGTTTTTTTTGCAAATTTTTTTTTTGCTAATTCAGATTTTTTTTTTAATTCATATTTTTTTGCTAATACATATTTTTTTTTCCTAATTCAGATTTTTATTTTTTTTTCTAATTCATATTTTTTTATTTTTTTGCTAATTCAGTTTTTTTTTCTAATTCATATTTTTGTTTTTTTTTTGCTAATTCAGATTTTTTTTTGCTAATTCTTATTTTTATTTTTTTTTCTAATTCTTTTTTTTTTTGCTAATTCAAATTTTTTTTTTTTTTTTTTTTTATTTATTTTTATTTTTTTTTGCTAATTCAGATTTTTTTTGCTAATTCAGATTTTTTTTTTGCTAATTTTTTTGCAATTCAGATTTTTTTTTTTTTTAATTCATATTTTTTTTTTTTTGCTAATTCAGATTTTTTTTTGCTCATTCATATTTTTTTTTGCTAATTCATATTTTTTTTTCTAATTCATTTTTTTTTGCTAATTCAGACTTTTTTTTCTAATTTTTTTTTTTTTTTTTTTTTTTGCTAATTTTTCTTTTTTTTTCTTTTTTTTTCTAATTTGTATTTTTTTTTTGCTAATTCAGATTTGGTTTTTTTTTTTTGCTAATTCAGATTTTTTTTTCTAATTCATATTTTTTTTTTTGCTAATTCAGACTTTTTTTTCTAATTTTTTTTTTTTTTTTTTTTTTTGCTAATTTTTCTTTTTTTTTCTTTTTTTTTCTAATTTGTATTTTTTTTTTGCTAATTCAGATTTGGTTTTTTTTTTCGCTAATTCAGATTTTTTTTTCTTGCTAATATATATTTTTTTTTTGCTAATTCAGATTTTTTTTTTGCTAATTCAGATTTTTTTTTTGCTAATTCAGATTATTTTTTTTTTGTTAATTCAGATTTTTTATTTTTTTTTTCTAATTCAGATTTTTTTTTGTTCTAATTTTTTTGCTAATTTTTTTTTTTTTTTTTTTGCTAATTCAGATTTTTTTTTCCTAATTCAGATTTTTTTTTCTAATTTTTTTTTCTTTTTTTTTTGCTAATTCAGATTTTTTTTTTCTAATTTTTATTTTTTTTTTTGCTAATTCAGATTTTTTTTTTCTAATTCATATTTTTTTTTTTTTTTTTTTTGCTAATTCAATTTTTTTTTGCTAATTCAGATTTTTTTTTGCTCATTCATATTTTTTTTTTTTTTGCTAATTCATATTTTTTTTTTTTTTGCTAATTCATATATTTTTTTTTATTTTTTTCTAATTCATATCTTTTTTTTGCTAATTCACATCTTTTTTTTGCTAATTCTTATTTTTTTTTTTTTCTAATTCAGATTTTTTTTTTGCTAATTCAGATTTTTTTTTCTATTTTTTTTTTTTTTTTTTTTTGCTAATTCAGATTTTGTTTTGCCAATTCAGATTTTTTTTTTTTTTTTTTGCTAATTCATATATTTTTTTTATTTTTTTCTAATTCATATCTTTTTTTTGCTAATTCACATTTTTTTTGCTAATTCTTATTTTTTATTTTTTTTTTCTAATTCAGATTTTTTTTTTTTTTTGCTAATTCAAATTTTTTTGTTTTTTTTTGCTAATTTTTATTTTTTATTTTTTTGCTTATTCAGATTTTTCTTCTTCTAATTCATATTTATTTGCTAATTCTTATTTTTTTTCTTTTCTAATTCATATTTTTTTTTTGCTTATTCAAATTTTTTTTTTTTTTTTTTTTGCTAATTCAGATTTTTTTTGCTAATTTTTTTTTTTTTTTTTGCTAATTCAGATTTTTTTTGTTTTAATTTTTTTTGCTAATTTTTTTTTTTTTTTTTGCTAATTCATATTTTTTTTTTTTGCTAATTCAGATTTTTTTTCTATTTTTTTTTTTTTTTTGCTAATTCAGATTTTGTTTTGCTAATTCAGATTGTTTTTTTTTTTTTTGCTAATTCATATATTTTTTTTATTTTTTTCTAATTCATATCTTTTTTTTGCTAATTCACATTTTTTTTTTGCTAATTCTTATTTTTTATTTTTTTTTTGCTAATTCAGATTTTTTTTTTTTTTTTGCTAATTCAAATTTTTTTGTTAGTTTTTGCTAATTTTTATTTTTTATTTTTTTGCTTATTCAGATTTTTCTTCTTCTAATTCATATTTTTTTGCTAATTCTTATTTTTTTTCTTTTCTAATTCATATTTTTTTTTTGCTAATTCAGATTTTTTTGCTAATTCAGATTTTTTTTGCTAATTTTTTTTTTTTTTTTTTTTGCTAATTCAGATTTTTTTTGTTCTAATTTTTTTTGCTAATTTTTTTTTTTTTTTTTTTGCTAATTCAGATTTTTTTTTTTGCTAATTCAGATTTTTTTTCTATTTTTTTTTTTTTTTTTGCTAATTCAGATTTTGTTTTGCTAATTCAGATTTTTTTTTTTTTTTTTGCTAATTCATATATTTTTTTTATTTTTTTCTAATTCATATCTTTTTTTTTGCTAATTCACATTTTTTTTTTGCTAATTCTTATTTTTTATTTTTTTTTTCTAATTCAGATTTTTTTTTTTTTTTTTGCTAATTCAAATTTTTTTGTTTTTTTTTTGCTAATTTTTATTTTTTATTTTTTTGCTTATTCAGATTTTTTTTCTTCTAATTCATATTTTTTTGCTAATTCATATTTTTTTTCTTTTCTAATTCATATTTTTTTTTTTCTAATTTTTTTTTTTTTTTGCTCATTCATATTTTTTTTTTTTGCTAATTCATATTTTTTCTTATTTTTTTCTAATTCATATTTTTTTTTTGCTAATTCACATTTTTATCTTTTTTTTTTTTTTTGCTAATTCTTATTTTTTTTTTTTTTGCTAATTCAGATTTTTTTTTCTTCTAATTCATATATATTTTTTTTTAATTCATATTTTTTTTTCTAATTAATTTTTTTTTTGCTAATCAGATTTTTTTTTTGCTCATTCATATTTTTTTTTTTGCTAATTCAAATTTTTTTTTGCTAATTCTTATTTTTTTTTGTTCTAATTTTTTTTTGCTAATTTTTACTTTTTTTTTTGCTAATTCAGATTTTTTTTTTTTTTTTTTTGCTAATTCAGATATTTTTTTGCTCATTCATATTTTATTTTAATTCATATTTTTTTTTGCTAATTCACATTTTTTTTGCTAATTCAGATTTTTTTGTTTTTTTTTGCTAATTTTTTTTGCTAATTCAGATTTTTTTTTTAATTCATATTTTTTTTTTTTTTTATAATTCATATTTTTTTTTTTTTGCTAATTCAGATTTTTTTTGTTTTTTTTTTTGCTAATTTTTATTTTATTTTTTCTTATTCAGATGTTTTTTCTTCTAATTCATATTTTTTTGCTAATTCATATTTTTTTTTTTCTAATTAATTTTTTTTTTTGGTCATTCATATTTTTTTTTTGCTATTTCAAAATTTTTTTTTTCTAATTCATATTTTTTTTTTTTGCTAATTCAGATTTTTTTTTTTTTTTGCTAATTAAATTTTTTTTTTTTTTCTAATTCATTTTTTTTTCTAATTCATATTTTTTTTTTTTGCTAATTCAGATTTTTTTTTTTTTTTTTTTTTTTTTTTTGCTAATTCAGATTTTTTTTTTGCTAATTTTTGTTTTTTTTTTCTCATTCATATTTTTTTTTGCTAATTCATATTTTATCTAATTTTTTTCTAATTAATATTTTTTTTTTGCTAATTCACATTTTTTTCTTTTTTTTTTGCTAATTCTCATTTTTTTTTCTAATTCATATTTTTTTTTTCTAATTCATATTTTTTTTTCTAATTATTTTTTTTTTTTTTGCCAATTCAGATTTTTTTTTTGCTCATTCATATTTTTTTTTTTGCTAATTTATATTTATGTTTTATTTTTTTCTAATTCATATTTTTTTTTTGCTAATTCACATTTTTTTGTTTTTTTTTTGCTAATTCTTATTGTTTATTTTTTTTTATAATTCAGATTTTTTTGCTAATTCAGATTTTTTTTGTTTTTTTTGCAAATTTTTTTTGCTAATTCAGATTTTTTTTTAATTCATATTTTTTTGCTAATACATATTTTTTTTTCCTAATTCAGATTTTTATTTTTTTTTTCTAATTCATATTTTTTTATTTTTTTGCTAATTCAGTTTTTTTTTCTAATTCATATTTTTGTTTTTTTTTTGCTAATTCAGATTTTTTTTTGCTAATTCTTATTTTTATTTTTTTTTTCTAATTCTTTTTTTTTTGCTAATTCACATTTTTTTAATTTTTTTTTTTTTTATTTATTTTTTTTTTTCAATTCAGACTTTTTTTTGCTAATTCAGATTTTTTTTTGCTAATTTTTTTGCAATTCAGATTTTTTTTTTTTAATTCATATTTTTTTTTGCTAATTCAGATTTTTTTTTGCTCATTCAAATTTTTTTTTGCTAATTCATATTTTTTTTTTCTAATTCATTTTTTTTTTGCTAATTCAGACTTTTTTTTCTAATTTTTTTTTTTTTTTTTTTGCTAATTTTTCTTTTTTTTTCTTTTTTTTTCTAATTTGTATTTTTTTTTTGCTAATTCAGATTTGGTTTTTTTTTTTTTGCTAATTCAGATTTTTTTTTTCTAATTCATATTTTTGTTTTTTTTTTGCTAATTCAGATTTTTTTTCTTACTAATATATATTTTTTTTTTGCTAATTCAGATTTTTTTTTTGCTAATTCAGATTTTTTTTTTTGCTAATTCAGATTTTTTTTTTTTTTTTTGTTAATTCAGATTTTTTATTTTTTTTTTCTAATTCAGATTTTTTTTTGTTCTAATTTTTTTGCTAATTTTTTTTTTTTTTTTTGCTAATTCAGATTTTTTTTTTCCTAATTCAGATTTTTTTTTTCTAATTTTTTTTTCTTTTTTTTTTGCTAATTCAGATTTTTTTTTCTAATTTTTATTTTTTTTTTTGCTAATTCAGATTTTTTTTTTCTAATTCATATTTTTTTTTTTTTTTTGCTAATTCAATTTTTTTTTGCTAATTCAGATTTTTTTTTACTCATTCATATTTTTTTTTTTTGCCAATTCATATTTTTTTTTTTTTTTTGCTAATTCATATATTTTTTTTTATTTTTTTCTAATTCATATCTTTTTTTTGCTAATTCACATTTTTTTTTTTTTGCTAATTCTTATTTTTTTTTTTTCTAATTCAGATTTTTTTTTTTGCTAATTCAGATTTTTTTTTCTATTTTTTTTTTTTTTTTTTTGCTAATTCAGATTTTGTTTTGCCAATTCAGATTTTTTTTTTTTTTTTTTTGCTAATTCATATATTTTTTTTATTTTTTTCTAATTCATATCTTTTTTTTGCTAATTCACATTTTTTTTTTGCTAATTCTTATTTTTTATTTTTTTTTTCTAATTCAGATTTTTTTTTTTTTTGCTAATTCAAATTTTTTTGTTTTTTTTTGCTAATTTTTATTTTTTATTTTTTTGCTTATTCAGATTTTTCTTCTTCTAATTCATATTTTTTTGCTAATTCTTATTTTTTTTCTTTTCTAATTCATATTTTTTTTTTGCTAATTCAGATTTTTTTGCTAATTCAGATTTTTTTTGCTAATTTTTTTTTTTTTTTTTTTTGCTAATTCAGATTTTTTTTGTTCTAATTTTTTTTGCTAATTTTTTTTTTTTTTTTTTTGCTAATTCAGATTTTTTTTTTTGCTAATTCAGATTTTTTTTCTATTTTTTTTTTTTTTTTTGCTAATTCAGATTTTGTTTTGCTAATTCAGATTTTTTTTTTTTTTTTTGCTAATTCATATATTTTTTTTATTTTTTTCTAATTCATATCTTTTTTTTTGCTAATTCACATTTTTTTTTTGCTAATTCTTATTTTTTATTTTTTTTTTCTAATTCAGATTTTTTTTTTTTTTTTTGCTAATTCAAATTTTTTTGTTTTTTTTTTGCTAATTTTTATTTTTTATTTTTTTGCTTATTCAGATTTTTTTTCTTCTAATTCATATTTTTTTGCTAATTCATATTTTTTTTCTTTTCTAATTCATATTTTTTTTTTTCTAATTTTTTTTTTTTTTTGCTCATTCATATTTTTTTTTTTTGCTAATTCATATTTTTTCTTATTTTTTTCTAATTCATATTTTTTTTTTGCTAATTCACATTTTTATCTTTTTTTTTTTTTTTGCTAATTCTTATTTTTTTTTTTTTTGCTAATTCAGATTTTTTTTTCTTCTAATTCATATATATTTTTTTTTAATTCATATTTTTTTTTCTAATTAATTTTTTTTTTGCTAATCAGATTTTTTTTTTGCTCATTCATATTTTTTTTTTTGCTAATTCAAATTTTTTTTTGCTAATTCTTATTTTTTTTTGTTCTAATTTTTTTTTGCTAATTTTTACTTTTTTTTTTGCTAATTCAGATTTTTTTTTTTTTTTTTTGCTAATTCAGATATTTTTTTGCTCATTCATATTTTATTTTAATTCATATTTTTTTTTGCTAATTCACATTTTTTTTGCTAATTCAGATTTTTTTGTTTTTTTTTGCTAATTTTTTTTGCTAATTCAGATTTTTTTTTTAATTCATATTTTTTTTTTTTTTATAATTCATATTTTTTTTTTTTTGCTAATTCAGATTTTTTTTGTTTTTTTTTTTGCTAATTTTTATTTTATTTTTTCTTATTCAGATGTTTTTTCTTCTAATTCATATTTTTTTGCTAATTCATATTTTTTTTTTTCTAATTAATTTTTTTTTTTGGTCATTCATATTTTTTTTTTGCTATTTCAAAATTTTTTTTTTCTAATTCATATTTTTTTTTTTGCTAATTCAGATTTTTTTTTTTTTTTGCTAATTAAATTTTTTTTTTTTTTTCTAATTCATTTTTTTTTCTAATTCATATTTTTTTTTTTGCTAATTCAGATTTTTTTTTTTTTTTTTTTTTTTTTGCTAATTCAGATTTTTTTTTTGCTAATTTTTGTTTTTTTTTTCTCATTCATATTTTTTTTTGCTAATTCATATTTTATCTAATTTTTTTCTAATTAATATTTTTTTTTTGCTAATTCACATTTTTTTCTTTTTTTTTTGCTAATTCTCATTTTTTTTTCTAATTCATATTTTTTTTTTCTAATTCATATTTTTTTTTCTAATTATTTTTTTTTTTTTTGCCAATTCAGATTTTTTTTTTGCTCATTCATATTTTTTTTTTTGCTAATTCATATTTATGTTTTATTTTTTTCTAATTCATATTTTTTTTTTGCTAATTCACATTTTTTTGTTTTTTTTTTGCTAATTCTTATTGTTTATTTTTTTTTATAATTCAGATTTTTTTGCTAATTCAGATTTTTTTTGTTTTTTTTGCAAATTTTTTTTTTGCTAATTCAGATTTTTTTTTAATTCATATTTTTTTGCTAATACATATTTTTTTTTCCTAATTCAGATTTTTATTTTTTTTTTCTAATTCATATTTTTTTATTTTTTTGCTAATTCAGTTTTTTTTTCTAATTCATATTTTTGTTTTTTTTTTGCTAATTCAGATTTTTTTTTGCTAATTCTTATTTTTATTTTTTTTTTCTAATTCTTTTTTTTTTGCTAATTCACATTTTTTTAATTTTTTTTTTTTTTATTTATTTTTTTTTTTCAATTCAGACTTTTTTTTGCTAATTCAGATTTTTTTTTGCTAATTTTTTTGCAATTCAGATTTTTTTTTTTTAATTCATATTTTTTTTTGCTAATTCAGATTTTTTTTTGCTCATTCAAATTTTTTTTTGCTAATTCATATTTTTTTTTTCTAATTCATTTTTTTTTTGCTAATTCAGACTTTTTTTTCTAATTTTTTTTTTTTTTTTTTTGCTAATTTTTCTTTTTTTTTCTTTTTTTTTCTAATTTGTATTTTTTTTTTGCTAATTCAGATTTGGTTTTTTTTTTTTTGCTAATTCAGATTTTTTTTTTCTAATTCATATTTTTGTTTTTTTTTTGCTAATTCAGATTTTTTTTCTTGCTAATATATATTTTTTTTTTGCTAATTCAGATTTTTTTTTTGCTAATTCAGATTTTTTTTTTTGCTAATTCAGATTTTTTTTTTTTTTTTGTTAATTCAGATTTTTTATTTTTTTTTTCTAATTCAGATTTTTTTTTGTTCTAATTTTTTTGCTAATTTTTTTTTTTTTTTTTGCTAATTCAGATTTTTTTTTTCCTAATTCAGATTTTTTTTTTCTAATTTTTTTTTCTTTTTTTTTTGCTAATTCAGATTTTTTTTTCTAATTTTTATTTTTTTTTTTGCTAATTCAGATTTTTTTTTTCTAATTCATATTTTTTTTTTTTTTTTTGCTAATTCAATTTTTTTTTGCTAATTCAGATTTTTTTTTGCTCATTCATATTTTTTTTTTTTTGCCAATTCATATTTTTTTTTTTTTTTTGCTAATTCATATATTTTTTTTTATTTTTTTCTAATTCATATCTTTTTTTTGCTAATTCACATTTTTTTTTTTTTGCTAATTCTTATTTTTTTTTTTTCTAATTCAGATTTTTTTTTTTGCTAATTCAGATTTTTTTTTCTATTTTTTTTTTTTTTTTTTTGCTAATTCAGATTTTGTTTTGCCAATTCAGATTTTTTTTTTTTTTTTTTTGCTAATTCATATATTTTTTTTATTTTTTTCTAATTCATATCTTTTTTTTGCTAATTCACATTTTTTTTTTGCTAATTCTTATTTTTTATTTTTTTTTTCTAATTCAGATTTTTTTTTTTTTTTGCTAATTCAAATTTTTTTGTTTTTTTTTGCTAATTTTTATTTTTTATTTTTTTGCTTATTCAGATTTTTCTTCTTCTAATTCATATTTTTTTGCTAATTCTTATTTTTTTTCTTTTCTAATTCATATTTTTTTTTTTGCTTATTCAAATTTTTTTTTTTTTTTTTTTGCTAATTCAGATTTTTTTTGCTAATTTTTTTTTTTTTTTTGCTAATTCAGATTTTTTTTGTTCTAATTTTTTTTGCTAATTTTTTTTTTTTTTTGCTAATTCAGATTTTTTTTTTTTGCTAATTCAGATTTTTTTTTCTATTTTTTTTTTTTTTTTTTTGCTAATTCAGATTTTGTTTTGCTAATTCAGATTTTTTTTTTTTTTTTTTGCTAATTCATATATTTTTTTTATTTTTTTCTAATTCATATCTTTTTTTTTGCTAATTCACATTTTTTTTTTGCTAATTCTTATTTTTTATTTTTTTTTTCTAATTCAGATTTTTTTTTTTTTTTTGCTAATTCAAATTTTTTTGTTTTTTTTTGCTAATTTTTATTTTTTATTTTTTTGCTTATTCAGATTTTTTTTCTTCTAATTCATATTTTTTTGCTAATTCATATTTTTTTTCTTTTCTAATTCATATTTTTTTTTTGCTAATTCAGATTTTTTTTTTTTGCTAATTCAGATTTTTTTTGCTAATTTTTTTTTTTTTTTGCTCATTCATATTTTTTTTTTTGCTAATTCATATTTTTTCTTATTTTTTTCTAATTCATATTTTTTTTTTGCTAATTCACATTTTTATCTTTTTTTTTTTTTGCTAATTCTTATTTTTTTTTTTTTTGCTAAATCAGATTTTTTTTTCTTCTAATTCATATATATATTTTTTTAATTCATATTTTTTTTTCTAATTAATTTTTTTTTTGCTAATCAGATTTTTTTTTTGCTCATTCATATTTTTTTTTTGCTAATTCAAATTTTTTTTTGCTAATTCACATTTTTTTCTTTTTTTTTTTTTTGCTAATTCTTATTTTTTTTGTTCTAATTTTTTTTTGCTAATTTTTACTTTTTTTTTTGCTAATTCAGATTTTTTTTTTTTTTTTTTGCTAATTCAGATATTTTTTTGCTCATTCATATTTTATTTTAATTCATATTTTTTTTTGCTAATTCACATTTTTTTTGCTAATTCAGATTTTTTTGTTTTTTTTTGCTAATTTTTTTGCTAATTCAGATTTTTTTTTTAATTCATTTTTTTTTTTTTTTATAATTCATATTTTTTTTTTTTTGCTAATTCAGATTTTTTTTTTGCTCATTAATTTTTTTTTTTTTTTGCTAATTCATATTTTTTTTTTTTCTAATTCATATTTTTTTTCCTAATTCAGATTTTTATTTTTTTTTCTAATTCATATTTTTTTATTTTTTGCTAATTCAGTTTTTTTTTTCTAATTCATATTTTTTTTGCTAATTCAGATTTTTTTTTTGTAATTCATATTTTTTTTTTTTGCTAATTCATATTTTTTTTTTCTAATTAATTTTTTTTTTTTTTTTTGCTAATTCAGATTTTTTTTTTGCTCAGTCATATTTTTTTTTTTTGCTAATTCATATTTTTTTTAATTTTTTTCTAATTCATATTTTTTTTTGCTAATTCACATTTTTTTTGCTAATTCAGATTTTTTTGTTTTTTTTTGCTAATTTTTTTTTGCTAATTCAGATTTTTTTTTTTAATTCATATTTTTTTGCTAATTCATTTTTTTTTTTTATAATTCATATTTTTTTTTTTTTGCAAATTCAGATTTTTTTTTTTGCTCATTCATATTTTTTTTTTTTGCTAATTCATATTTTTTTTTCTAATTCATATTTTTTTTTTCCTAATTCAGATTTTTATTTTTTTTTCTAATTTATATTTTTTTATTTTTTGCTAATTCAGTTTTTTTTTTCTAATTCACATTTTTTTCTTTTTTTTTTGCTAATTCTTATTTTTTTTGCTAATTTTTATTGCTTTTTTGCTAATTCAGATTTTTATTTTTTTTTCCTAATTCATTTTTTTTTTTTGCTAATTCAGATTTTTTTTGCTCATTCATATTTTTTTTTGCTAATTCATATTTTGTTTATTTCTAAATCATTTTTTTGCTAATTCAGATTTTTTTTCAAATTTTTTTTTTTTGCTAATTTTTTTTTGCTAATTCAAATTTGGTTTTTTTTTTTTGCTAATTCAGATTTTTTTTCTAATTCATATTTTTGTTTTTTTTTGCTAATTCAGATTTTTTTTTTTTTTTTTTTTTTTTTTGCTAATTTATATATTTTTTTTTTGCTAATTCAGATTTTTTTTTTTTGCTAATTCAATTTTTTTTGCTAAATCATTTTTTTTTTTGCTAATTCAGATTTTTTTTTTCTAATTCATATTTTTTTTTGCTAATTCAGATTTTTTTTTTGCTAATTCAGATTTTTTTTTGCTAATTCAGATTTTTTTTTGCTAATTTTTATTTTTTTTTTGCTCATTCATATTTTTTTTTTGCTAATTCATATTTTTTTCTAATTCATATTTTTTTTTTCTAATTCACATTTTTTTCTTTTTTTTTGCTAATTCTTATGTTTTATTTTATTTTTCTAATTCATTTTTTTTTGCCAATTCAGATTTTTTTTTTCTAATTCATATTTTTTTTTTGCTAATTCATATTTTTTTTTTCTAATTAATTTTTTTTTTGCTAATTCATATTTTTTTTTTTTGCTAATTCATATTTTTTTTTTTTTTTCTAATTCATATTTTTTTTTGCTAATTCACATTTGTTTTGCTAATTTAGATTTTTTGTTTTTTTTTGCTAATTTTTTTTGCTAATTCAGATTTTTTTTTTTAATTCATATTTTTTTGCTAATTCATTTTTTTTTTTTTTATAATTCATATTTTTTTTTATTTTTTGCTAATTCAGTTTTTTTTTCTAATTCATATTTTGTTTTTTTTTTTTGCTAATTCAGTTTTTTTTTTCTAATTCATATTTTTTTTCTAATTAATTTTTTTTTTTTTTTTGCTAATTCAGATTTTTTTTTGCTCATTCATATTTTTTTTTTTTGCTAATTCATATTTTTTTTTTTCTAATTCATATTTTTTTTTCTAATTTAGATTTTTATTTTTTTTTCTAATTCATATTTTTTTATTTTTTGCTAATTCAGTTTTTTTTTTTCTTCTAATTCATATTTTTGTTTTTTTTTTTGCTAATTCATATTTTTTTTTGTTTTTTTGTTTTGTTTTTTTGTTTTTTTTTTTTTTTCTAATTCAGATTTTTTTTTTTTTTGCTAATTCAAATTTTTTTGCTAATTCATATATTTTTTTTTCTTCTAATTCATATTTTTTTTTTGCTAAGTCAGATTTTTTTTTTTTTTTTGTTGCTAATTCAGATTTTTTTTTTTTTTGCTAATTCAGATTTTTTTTTGCTAATTTTTATTGTTTTTTTGCTAATTCAGATTTTTATTTTTTTTTTCCTAATTCATTTTTTTTTTTTGCTAATTCACATTTTTTTTCAAATTTTTTTTTTTTGCTAATTTTTTTTTGCTAATTCAGATTTGGTTTTTTTTTTTGCTAATTCAGATTTTTTTTCTAATTCATATTTTTGTTTTTTTTTGCTAATTCAGATTTTTTTTTTTTTTTTTTTGCTAATTTATATATTTTTTTTTTTGCTAATTCAGATTTTTTTTGCTAATTCAGATTTTTTTTTTTTGCTAATTCAATTTTTTTTTTTTTTTTTGCTAAATCATATTTTTTTTTTTTTGCTAATTCAGATTTTTTTTTTCTAATTCATATTTTTTTTTGCTAATTCAGATTTTTTTTTTTTTTTTTTTTTTTGCTAATTCAGATTTTTTTTTTGCTAATTCAGATTTTTTTTTGCTAATTTTTATTTTTTTTTGCTCATTCATATTTTTTTTTTTGCTAATTCATATTTTTTTCTTATTTTTTTCTAATTCATATTTTTTTTTTTGCTAATTCACATTTTTTTTCTTTTTTTTTTGCTAATTCTTATGTTTTATTTTATTTTTCTAATTCATTTTTTTTTTGCCAATTCAGATTTATTTTTTCTAATTCATATTTTTTTTTTTTGCTAATTCATATTTTTTTTTTGTAATTATTTTTTTTTTTTTGCTCATTCATATTTTTTTTTGCTAATTCATATTTTGTTTTTTTCTAAATCATTTTTTTTTTGCTAATTCAGATTTTTGTTCAAATTTTTTTTTTTTGCTAATTTTTTTTGCTAATTCAGATTTGGTTTTTTTTTTGCTAATTCAGATTTTTTTTTCTAATTCATATTTTTGTTTTTTTTTGCTAATTCAGATTTTTTTTTTTGCTAATTTATATATTTTTTTTTTGCTAATTCAGATTTTTTTTGCTAATTCAGATTTTTTTTTTGCTAATTCAATTTTTTTTGCTAAATCATTTTTTTTTTTTTTTGCTAATTCAGATTTTTTTTTCTAATTCATATTTTTTTTGCTAATTCAGATTTTTTTTTTTTTTTTTTTTTTTTTGCTAATTCAGATTTTTTTTTGCTAATTCAGATTTTTTTTTGCTAATTTTTATTTTTTTTTTGCTCATTCATATTTTTTTTTTGCTAACTCATATTTTTTTCTTATTTTTTTCTAATTCATATTTTTTTTTTGCCAATTCACATTTTTTTCTTTTTTTTTTGCTAATTCTTATGTTTTATTTTATTTTTCTAATTCATTTTTTTTTTTGCAAATTAAGATTTTTTTTTTCTAATTCATATTTTTTTTTTGCTAATTCATATTTTTTTTTTCTAATTAATTTTTTTTTTTGCTAATTCAGATTTTTTTTTGCTCATTCATATTTTTTTTTTTGCTAATTCATATTTTTTTATTTTTTTCTAATTCATATTTTTTTTTGCTAATTCACATTTTTTTTGCTAATTCAGATTTTTTTGTTTTTTTTTGCTAATTTTTTTTGTTAATTCAGATTTTTTTTTTTTAATTCATATTTTTTTGCTAATTCATTTTTTTTTTTTATAATTCATATTTTTTTTATTTTTTGCTAATTCAGTATTTTTTTTCTAATTCATATTTTGGTTTTTTTTTTTTTTTTGCTAATTCAGATTTTTTTTTTTCTAATTCATATTTTTTTTTTCTAATTAATTTTTTTTTTTTTTGCTAATTCAGGTTTTTTTTTTGCTCATTCATATTTTTTTTTTTTTGCTAATTCATATTTTTTTTTTTCTAATTCATATTTTTTTTTCTAATTCAGATTTTTATTTTTTTTTCTAATTCATATTTTTTTATTTTTTGCTAATTCAGTTTTTTTTTTTCTAATTCATATTTTTTTTTCTAATTAATTTTTTTTTTTTTTTGCTAATTCAGATTTTTTTTTTGCTCATTCATATTTTTTTTTTTTGCTAATTCATATTTTTTTTTTCTAATTCATATTTTTTTTTCTAATTCAGATTTTTTTTTTTTTTCTAATTCATATTTTTGTTTTTTTTTTTTTTGCTAATTCATATTTTTTTTTGTTTTTTTTTTTGTTTTTTTGTTTTTCTTTTTTTTTTGCTAATTCTTATGTTTTATTTTATTTTTCTAATTCATTTTTTTTTTGCCAATTCAGATTTTTTTTTTCTAATTCATATTTTTTTTTTGCTAATTCATATTTTTTTTTCTAATTAATTTTTTTTTTTTTGCTAATTCAGATTTTTTTTGCTCATTCATATTTTTTTTTTTCCTAATTCAAATTTTTTTTTTTAGTTTTTTCTAATTCATATTTTTTTCTTTGCTAATTCACATTTTTTTTGCTAATTCAGATTTTTTTTGTTTTTTTTTGCTAATTTTTTTTGCTAATTCAGATTTTTTTTTTTAATTCATATTTTTTTGTTAATTCATTTTTTTTTTTTTATAATTCATATTTTTTTTATTTTTTGCTAATTCAGTTTTTTTTTTCTAATTCATATTTTGGTTTTTTTTTTTTGCTAATTCAGATTTTTTTTTCTAATTCATATTTTTTTTTTTGCTAATTCATATTTTTTTTTTCTAATTAATTTTTTTTTTGCTAATTCAGATTTTTTTTTTGCTCATTCATATTTTTTTTTTTTTTGCTAATTCATATTTTTTTTAATTTTTTTCTAATTCATATTTTTTTTTGCTAATTCACATTTTTTTTTGCTAATTCAGTTTTTTTTGTTTTTTTTTTGCTAATTTTTTTTGCTAACTCAGATTTTTTTTTAATTCATATTTTTTTGCTAATTCATTTTTTTTTTTTTTATAATTCATATTTTTTTTTTTTTACTAATTCAGATTTTTTTTTGCTCATTCATATTTTTTTTTTTGCTAATTCATATTTTTTTTTATTTTTTTCTAATTCATATTTTTTTTTGCTAATTCACATTTTTTTTGCTAATTCAGATTTTTTTGTTTTTTTTTGCTAATTTTTTTTGTTAATTCAGATTTTTTTTTTTTAATTCATATTTTTTTGCTAATTCATTTTTTTTTTTTATAATTCATATTTTTTTTATTTTTTGCTAATTCAGTATTTTTTTTCTAATTCATATTTTGGTTTTTTTTTTTTTTTGCTAATTCAGATTTTTTTTTTTCTAATTCATATTTTTTTTTTCTAATTAATTTTTTTTTTTTTGCTAATTCAGGTTTTTTTTTTGCTCATTCATATTTTTTTTTTTTTGCTAATTCATATTTTTTTTTTCTAATTCATATTTTTTTTTCTAATTCAGATTTTTATTTTTTTTTCTAATTCATATTTTTTTATTTTTTGCTAATTCAGTTTTTTTTTTTCTAATTCATATTTTTTTTTCTAATTAATTTTTTTTTTTTTTTGCTAATTCAGATTTTTTTTTTGCTCATTCATATTTTTTTTTTTTGCTAATTCATATTTTTTTTTTCTAATTCATATTTTTTTTTCTAATTCAGATTTTTTTTTTTTTTCTAATTCATATTTTTGTTTTTTTTTTTTTTGCTAATTCATATTTTTTTTTGTTTTTTTTTTGTTTTTTTGTTTTTCTTTTTTTTTTGCTAATTCTTATGTTTTATTTTATTTTTCTAATTCATTTTTTTTTTGCCAATTCAGATTTTTTTTTTCTAATTCATATTTTTTTTTTGCTAATTCATATTTTTTTTTCTAATTAATTTTTTTTTTTTTGCTAATTCAGATTTTTTTTTGCTCATTCATATTTTTTTTTTTCCTAATTCAAATTTTTTTTTTTAGTTTTTTCTAATTCATATTTTTTTCTTTGCTAATTCACATTTTTTTTGCTAATTCAGATTTTTTTTGTTTTTTTTTGCTAATTTTTTTTGCTAATTCAGATTTTTTTTTTTAATTCATATTTTTTTGTTAATTCATTTTTTTTTTTTATAATTCATATTTTTTTTATTTTTTGCTAATTCAGTTTTTTTTTTCTAATTCATATTTTGGTTTTTTTTTTTTGCTAATTCAGATTTTTTTTTCTAATTCATATTTTTTTTTTTGCTAATTCATATTTTTTTTTTCTAATTAATTTTTTTTTTTGCTAATTCAGATTTTTTTTTTGCTCATTCATATTTTTTTTTTTTTGCTAATTCATATTTTTTTTAATTTTTTTCTAATTCATATTTTTTTTTGCTAATTCACATTTTTTTTTGCTAATTCAGTTTTTTTTGTTTTTTTTTTGCTAATTTTTTTTGCTAACTCAGATTTTTTTTTTAATTCATATTTTTTTGCTAATTCATTTTTTTTTTTTTATAATTCATATTTTTTTTTTTTACTAATTCAGATTTTTTTTTGCTCATTCATATTTTTTTTTTTTGCTAATTCATATTTTTTTTTATTTTTTTCTAATTCATATTTTTTTTTGCTAATTCACATTTTTTTTGCTAATTCAGATTTTTTTGTTTTTTTTTGCTAATTTTTTTTGTTAATTCAGATTTTTTTTTTAATTCATATTTTTTTGCTAATTCATTTTTTTTTTTTATAATTCATATTTTTTTTATTTTTTGCTAATTCAGTATTTTTTTTCTAATTCATATTTTGGTTTTTTTTTTTTTGCTAATTCAGATTTTTTTTTTCTAATTCATATTTTTTTTTTCTAATTAATTTTTTTTTTTTTTGCTAATTCAGGTTTTTTTTTTGCTCATTCATATTTTTTTTTTTTTGCTAATTCATATTTTTTTTTTTCTAATTCATATTTTTTTTCTAATTCAGATTTTTATTTTTTTTTCTAATTCATATTTTTTTATTTTTTGCTAATTCAGTTTTTTTTTTCTAATTCATATTTTTTTTTCTAATTAATTTTTTTTTTTTTTTGCTAATTCAGATTTTTTTTTTGCTCATTCATATTTTTTTTTTTTTGCTAATTCATATTTTTTTTTTCTAATTCATATTTTTTTTTCTAATTCAGATTTTTTTTTTTTTCTAATTCATATTTTTGTTTTTTTTTTTTTTGCTAATTCATATTTTTTTTTGTTTTTTTTTTTTGTTTTTTTGTTTTTCTTTTTTTTTTGCTAATTCTTATGTTTTATTTTATTTTTCTAATTCATTTTTTTTTTTGCCAATTCAGATTTTTTTTTTCTAATTCATATTTTTTTTTTGCTAATTCATATTTTTTTTTCTAATTAATTTTTTTTTTTTTGCTAATTCAGATTTTTTTTTGCTCATTCATATTTTTTTTTTCCTAATTCAAATTTTTTTTTTTAGTTTTTTCTAATTCATATTTTTTTCTTTGCTAATTCACATTTTTTTTGCTAATTCAGATTTTTTTGTTTTTTTTTGCTAATTTTTTTTGCTAATTCAGATTTTTTTTTTTAATTCATATTTTTTTGTTAATTCATTTTTTTTTTTTTATAATTCATATTTTTTTTATTTTTTGCTAATTCAGTTTTTTTTTTCTAATTCATATTTTGGTTTTTTTTTTTTGCTAATTCAGATTTTTTTTTCTAATTCATATTTTTTTTTTTTGCTAATTCATATTTTTTTTTTTCTAATTAATTTTTTTTTTGCTAATTCAGATTTTTTTTTTGCTCATTCATATTTTTTTTTTTTTTGCTAATTCATATTTTTTTTAATTTTTTTCTAATTCATATTTTTTTTTGCTAATTCACATTTTTTTTTGCTAATTCAGTTTTTTTTGTTTTTTTTTTGCTAATTTTTTTTGCTAATTCAGATTTTTTTTTTAATTCATATTTTTTTGCTAATTAATTTTTTTTTTTTTTATAATTCATATTTTTTTTTTTTTACTAACTATTTTTTTTTTTGCTCATTCATATTTTTTTTTTTTGCTAATTCATATTTTTTTTTCTAATTCATATTTTTTTTTTCTAATTCAGATTTTTATTTTTTTTTCTAATTCATATTTTTGTTTTTTTTTTTTTGCTAATTCAGATTTTTTTTTTTTTTTTGCTAATTCAAATTTTTTTCTTTTTTTTTTTTGCTAATTCATATATTTTTTTTTCTTCTAATTAATATTTTTTTTTTTTTTGCTAATTCAGATTTTTTTTTTGTGCTAATTCAGATTTTTTTTTTTTTTTGCTAATTCAGATTTTTTTTTGCTAATTTTTATTGTAATTCAGATTTTTATTTTTTTTTAATTCATTTTTTTTCCTAATTCATTTTTTTTTCCTAATTCAGATTTTTTTTTGCTCATTCATATTTTTTTTTGCTAATTCAGATTTTTTTTTCAAATCTTTCTTTTTTTTTGCTAATTTTTTTTTTTTTTTTTTTTGCTAATTCAGATTTGGTTTTTTTTTTTTTGCTAATTCAGATTTTTTTTTTTTTTTCTAATTCATATTTTTTGCTAATTCAGATTTTTTTTGCTAATTTATATATTTTTTTTCTGCTAATTCAGATTTTTTTTTTTTTGCTAATTCATATTTTTTTTTTCTAATTAATTTTTTTTTTTTTTTGCTAATTCAGATTTTTTTTTGCTCATTCATATTTTTTTTTTTTTGCTAATTCATATTTTTTTTTAATTTTTTTCTAATTCATATTTTTTTTTGCTAATTCACATTTTTTTTGCTAATTCAGATTTTTTTGTTTTTTTTTTGCTAATTTTTTTTGCTAATTCAGATTTTTTTTTAATTCATATTTTTTTGCTAATTCATTTTTTTTTTTATAATTCATATTTTTTTTTTTTGCTAATTCAGATTTTTTTTTTTTGCTAATTCAAAATTTTTTTTTTTGCTAATTCATATATTTTTTTTTTCTTCTAATTCATATTTTTTTTTTTGCTAACTCAGATTTTTTTTTTTTCTAATTCAGATTTTTTTTTTTTTGCTAATTCAGATTTTTTTTTTTGCTAATTTTTAATTTTTTTTTTGCTAATTCAGATTTTTTTTTTTTTTTTTAATTCATATTTTTTTTTCCTAATTCATTTTTTTTTTTTTGCTAATTCAGATTTTTTTTTGCTCATTCATATTTTTTTTTGCTAATTCATACTTTGTTTTTTTCTAAATCATTTTTTTTTGCTAATTCAGATTTTTTTTCTAACTTTTTTTTTTTGCTAATTTTTTTTTTTTTTTGCTAATTCAGATTTGGTTTTTTTTTCGCTAATTCAGATTTTTATTTTTTTTCTAATTCATATTTTTGTTTTTTTTTTGTGCTAATTCAGATTTTTTTTTTTTTTTATTTTTTTTTTTTTGCTAATTTATATATATTTTTTTTTTTGATAATTCAGATTTTTTTTTGTTTTTTTGCTAATTCAGATTTTTTTTTTCTAATTCAAATTTTTTTTTTTGCTAATTCATATTTTTTTTTTTTTTTGCTAATTCAGATTTTTTTTTTTTTTTTTCTAATTCAGATTTTTTTTTGTTAATTTTTTTTTTGCTAATTTTTATTTTTTTTTGCTAATTCAGATTTTTTTTTCTATTATTTTTATTTTTTTTTTTTTGCTAATTCATATTTTTTTTTTTTTGCTATTTCAGATTTTTTTTTTTTTTTTGCTAATTCAAATTTTTTTTAGCAAAAGCTAATTTAATTCATTTTTTTCTAATTCATATATTTTTTTTTGCTAATTCAGATTTTTTTTTTTGCTAAGTCAGATTTTTTTTTCTCATTCATATTTTTTTTTTGCTAATTCATATTTTTTTTTCTAATTCATATTTTTTTTTCCAAATTCAGATTTTTATTTATTTTTCTAATTCATTTTTTTTTTGCTCATTCAGTTTTTTTTTTTCTCTAATTCATATTTTTGTTTTTTTTTTGCTAATTCAGATTGTTTTTTTGCTAATTTTTATTGTAATTCAGATTTTTATTTTTTTTTTTTAATTCATTTTTTTTTCCTAATTCATTTTTTTTTTCCTAATTCAGATTTTTTTTGCTCATTCATATTTTTTTTGCTAATTCAGATTTTTTTTTCAAATCTTTCTTTTTTTTTGCTAATTTTTTTTTTTTTTTTTTTTTTGCTAATTCAGATTTGGTTTTTTTTTTTGCTAATTCAGATTTTTTTTTTTCTAATTCAACTTTTTTGCTAATTCAGATTTTTTTTGCTAATTTATATATTTTTTTTTTGCTAATTCAGATTTTTTTTTTTTTGCTAATTCATATTTTTTTTTCTAATTAATTTTTTTTTTTTGCTAATTCAGATTTTTTTTTGCTCATTCATATTTTTTTTTTTTTGCTAATTCATATTTTTTTTAATTTTTTTCTAATTCATATTTTTTTTTTGCTATTTCACATTTTTTTTGCTAATTCAGATTTTTTTGTTTTTTTTTTTGCTAATTTTTTTTGTTAATTCAGATTTTTTTTTTTTTAATTCATATTTTTTTGCTAATTCATATTTTTTTTTTTTTATATAATTCATATTTATTTTTTTTTGCTAATTCAGATTTTTTTTTTGCTAATTCAAATTTTTTTTTTTGCTAATTCATATATTTTTTTTCTCTTCTAATTCATATTTTTTTTTTTTGCTAATTCAGATTTTTTTTTTTTTTTGCTAATTCAGATTTTTTTTTTTTTTTTTGCTAATTCAGATTTTTTTTTTGCTAATTTTTAATTTTTTTTTGCTAATTCAGATTTTTTTTTTTTTTTTTAATTCATATTTTTTTTTCCTAATTCATTTTTTTTTTTTTTTGCTAATTCAGTTTTTTTTTTGCTCATTCATATTTTTTTTTGCTAATTCATACTTTGTTTTTTTCTAAATCATTTTTTTTCCTAATTCAGATTTTTTTTCTAATTTTTTTCTTTTTGCTAATTTTTTTTTTTTTTTGCTAATTCAGATTTGGTTTTTTTTTTTGCTAATTCCGATTTTTTTTTTTATAATTCATATTTTTGTTTTTTTTTTTTTTTGCTAATTCAGATTTTTTTTTTTTTTATTTTTTTTTTTTGCTAATTTATATATTTTTTTTTTCCTAATTCAGATTTTTTTTTTTTTTGCTAATTAATTTTTTGTTTTTTTGCTAATTCAGATTTTTTTTTGCTCATTCATATTTTTTTTTTTGCTAATTCATATATTTTTTTTATTTTTTTCTAATTCATATTTTTTTTTGCTAATTCACGTTTTTTTTGCTAATTCAGTTTTTTTTGTTTTTTTTTGCTAATTTTTTTTTGCTAATTCAGATTTTTTTTTAATTCATATTTTTTTGCTAATTCATATTTTTTTTTTTTATATAATTCATATTTTTTTTTTTTGCTAATTCAGATTTTTTTTTTGCTCATTCATATTTTTTTTTTTTTTGCTAATTAATATTTTTTTTTTCTAATTGATATATTTTTTTTCCTAATTCAGATTTTTATTTTTTTTTCTAATTCATATTTATTTATTTTTTGCTAATTCAGTTTTTTTTTCTAATTCATATTTTTTTTTTTTTTTTTTTGCTAATTCAGATTTTTTTTTTCTAATTCATTTTTTTTTGCTAATTCATATTTTTTTTAATTTTTTTCTAATTCATATTTTTTTTTGCTAATTCACATTTTTTTGCTAATTCAGATTTTTTTTTTTTTTTGCTAATTTTTTTTTGCTAATTCAGATTTTTTTTTTAATTCATATTTTTTTGCTAATTAATTTTTTTTTTTTATAATTCATATTTTTTTTTTTTTTTTGCTAATTCAAATTTTTTTTGCTCATTCATATTTTTTTTTTTTTTGCTAATTCATATTTTTTTTTTTCTAATTCATATTTTTTTTTTTCCTAATTCAGATTTTTATTTTTATTTTCTAATTCATATTTTTTTATTTTTTGCTAATTCAGTTTTTTTTTCTAATTCATATTTCTGTTTTTTTTTTTCTAATTCATATTTTTGTTTTTTTTTTACTAATTCAGTTTTTTTTTCTAATTCATATTTTTGTTTTTTTTTTGCTAATTCAGATTTTTTTTTTTTTTTTTTATAATTCATATTTTTTTTTTTTGCTAATTCAGATTTTTTTTTTGCTCATTCATATTTTTTTTTTTTTTTGCTAATTCATATTTTTCTTTCTAATTCATATTTTTTTTCCTAATTCAGATTTTTATTTTTTTTTCTAATTCATATTTTTTTATTTTTTGCTAATTCAGTTTTTTTTTCTAATTCATATTTTTGTTTTTTTTTTTTCTAATTCATATTTTTTTTTTTTTTTTGCTAATTCATATTTTTTTTTTGTTTTTTTTTTTTTTTTTTTTTTCCTAATTCAATTTTTTTTTTTTTTGCCAATTCAAATTTTTTTTGCTAATTCATATATTTTTTTTCTTCTAATTCATATTTTTTTTTTTGCTAATTCAGATTTTTTTTTTTTTTTTTTTTTTTTTGCTAAGTCAGATTTTTTTTTTTGCTAATTCAGATTTTTTTTTTGCTAATTCTTATTTTTTATTTTTTTTCTAATTCATTTTTTTTGCTAATTCATATTTTTTTTTTGTTTTTTTTTTTTTTTTTTGCTAATTCAGATTTTTTTTTTGCTAATTCAAATTTTTTTCTTTTTTTTTTTTTTTGCTAATTCATATTTTTTTTTTCTAATTCATATTTTTTTTTTGCTAATTCAGATTTTTTTTTTTTTTTTTTTTTTTTTTGCTAATTCAGATTTTTTTTTTTGCTAATTTTTATTTTTTTTTTGCTCATTCATATTTTTTTTTTTTGCTAATTCATATTTTTTTCTAATTCATATTTTTTTTTTTTTGCTAATTCATATTTTTTTTTTATTTTTTTCTAATTCATATTTTTTTTTTGCTAATTCACATTTTTTTTGCTAATTCAGATTTTTTTGTTTTTTTTTTGCTAATTTTTTTTGCTAATTCAGATTTTTTTTTTAATTCATGTTTTTTTGCTTATTCATATTTTTTTTTTTTTATAATTCATATATTTTTTTTTTTTTGCTAATTCAGATTTTTTTTTTGCTGATTCATTTTTTTTTTTTTTGCTAATTCATATTTTTTTTTTGCTAATTCATATTTTTTTTTCTAATTCATTTTTTTTTTCTAATTCAGATTTTTATTTTTTTTTCTAATTCATATTTTTTTATTTTTTGCTAATTCAGTTTTTTTTTCTAATTCATATTTTTGTTTTTTTTTTCTAATTCATATTTTTTTTTTTTTTTTTTGCTCATTCATATTTTTTTTTTGCTAATTCATATTTTTTTTTTCTAATTCATATTTTTTTTTCCTAATTCAGATTTTTATTTTTTTTTTCTAATTCATTTTTTTTTTTTGCTAATTCAGTTTTTTTTTTCTAATTCATATTTTTGTTTTTTTTTTTTGCTAATTCAGATTTTTTTTTTTTGCTAATTCAGATTTTTTTTTTGCTAATTCTTATTTTTTATTTTTTTTCTAATTCATTTTTTTTGCTAATTCATATTTTTTTTTTGTTTTTTTTTTTTTTTTGCTAATTCAGATTTTATTTTTGCTAATTCAAATTTTTTTCTTTTTTTTTTTTTTTGCTAATTCATATTTTTTTTTCTAATTCATATTTTTTTTTTGCTAATTCAGATTTTTTTTTTTTTTTTTTTTTTTGCTAATTCAGATTTTTTTTTTGCTAATTTTTATTTATTTTTTGCTCATTCATATTTTTTTTTTTGCTAATTCATATTTTTTTCTTATTTTTTTCTAATTCATATTTTTTTTTTTTTGCTAATTCATATTTTTTTTTTTATTTTTTTCTAATTCATATTTTTTTTTTGCTAATTCACATTTTTTTTGCTAATTCAGATTTTTTTGTTTTTTTTTGCTAATTTTTTTTGCTAATTCAGATTTTTTTTTTAATTCATATTTTTTTGCTTATTCATATTTTTTTTTTTTTTATAATTCATATATTTTTTTTTTTGCTAATTCAGATTTTTTTTTTGCTCATTCATTTTTTTTTTTTTGCTAATTCATATTTTTTTTTCTAATTCATATTTTTTTTTCCTAATTCAGACTTTTATTTTTTTTCTAATTCATATTTTTTTTATTTCTTGCTAATTCAGTTTTTTTTTTTCTAATTCATATTTTGGTTTTTTTTTTTTGCTAATTCAGATTTTTTTTTTCTAATTCAAATTTTTTTTGCTAATTCATATTTTTTTTCTAATTAAGTTTTTGTTTTTTTGCTAATTCAGATTTTTTTTTGCTCATTCATATTTTTTTTTTTGCTAATTCATATTTTTTTTATTTTTTTCTAATTCATATTTTTTTTTTTTGCTAATTCACATTTTTTTTGCTAATTCAGATTTTTTTGTTTTTTTTTGCTAATTTTTTTTGCTAATTCAGATTTTTTTTTTAATTCATATTTTTTTGCTAATTCATATTTTTTTTTTTTTTGCTAATTCAGATTTTTTTTTTGCTCATTCATATTTTTTTTTTTTTGCTAATTCATATTATTTTTTTTCTAATTCATATTTTTTTTTCCTAATTCAGATTTTTATTTTTTTTCTAATTCATATTTATTTATTTTTTGCTAATTCAGTTTTTTTTTCTAATTCATATTTTTGTTTTTTTTTTTTTGCTAATTCAGATTTTTTTTTTCTAATTCATTTTTTTTTTTTTTTGCTAATTCATATTTTTTTTAATTTTTTTCTAATTCATATTTTTTTTTTCTAATTCACATTTTTTTTGCTAATTCAGATTTTTTTTAATTCATATTTTTTTGCTAATTAATTTTTTTTTTTTTTGCTAATTCATATTTTTTTTTTCTAATTCATATTTTTTTTTTCCTAATTCAGATTTTTATTTTTATTTTCTAATTCATATTTTTTTATTTTTTGCTAATTCAGTTTTTTTTTTTTTTTATAATTCATATTTTTTTTTTTGCTAATTCAGATTTTTTTTTTTTTTTTATAATTCATATTTTTTTTTTTTGCTAATTCAGATTTTTTTTTTTGCTCATTCATATTTTTTTTTTTTGCTAATTCATATTTTTTTCTAATTCATATTTTTTTTTTTTTGCTAATTCATATTTTTTTTTTATTTTTTTCTAATTCATATTTTTTTTTTGCTAATTCACATTTTTTTTGCTAATTCAGATTTTTTTGTTTTTTTTTGCTGATTTTTTTTGCTAATTCAGATTTTTTTTTTAATTCATGTTTTTTTGCTTATTCATATTTTTTTTTTTTTATAATTCATATATTTTTTTTTTTTGCTAATTCAGATTTTTTTTTTGCTGATTCATTTTTTTTTTTTTTGCTAATTCATATTTTTTTTTTGCTAATTCATATTTTTTTTTTCTAATTCATTTTTTTTTTCTAATTCAGATTTTTATTTTTTTTTCTAATTCATATTTTTTTTATTTTTTGCTAATTCAGTTTTTTTTTCTAATTCATATTTTTGTTTTTTTTTTCTAATTCATATTTTTTTTTTTTTTTTTGCTCATTCATATTTTTTTTTTGCTAATTCATATTTTTTTTTTCTAATTCATATTTTTTTTTCCTAATTCAGATTTTTATTTTTTTTTTCTAATTCATTTTTTTTTTTGCTAATTCAGTTTTTTTTTTCTAATTCATATTTTTGTTTTTTTTTTTTGCTAATTCAGATTTTTTTTTTTTGCTAATTCAGATTTTTTTTTTGCTAATTCTTATTTTTTATTTTTTTTCTAATTCATTTTTTTTGCTAATTCATATTTTTTTTTTGTTTTTTTTTTTTTTTTTTGCTAATTCAGATTTTTTTTTTGCTAATTCAAATTTTTTTCTTTTTTTTTTTTTTGCTAATTCATATTTTTTTTTCTAATTCATATTTTTTTTTTGCTAATTCAGATTTTTTTTTTTTTTTTTTTTTTGCTAATTCAGATTTTTTTTTTGCTAATTTTTATTTATTTTTTGCTCATTCATATTTTTTTTTTTTGCTAATTCATATTTTTTTCTTATTTTTTTCTAATTCATATTTTTTTTTTTTGCTAATTCATATTTTTTTTTTTATTTTTTTCTAATTCATATTTTTTTTTTGCTAATTCACATTTTTTTTGCTAATTCAGATTTTTTTGTTTTTTTTTGCTAATTTTTTTTGCTAATTCAGATTTTTTTTTTAATTCATATTTTTTTGCTTATTCATATTTTTTTTTTTTTTATAATTCATATATTTTTTTTTTTGCTAATTCAGATTTTTTTTTTGCTCATTCATTTTTTTTTTTTTGCTAATTCATATTTTTTTTTCTAATTCATATTTTTTTTTTCCTAATTCAGACTTTTATTTTTTTTCTAATTCATATTTTTTTTATTTCTTGCTAATTCAGTTTTTTTTTTCTAATTCATATTTTGGTTTTTTTTTTTTGCTAATTCAGATTTTTTTTTCTAATTCATATTTTTTTTGCTAATTCATATTTTTTTTCTAATTAAGTTTTTGTTTTTTTGCTAATTCAGATTTTTTTTTGCTCATTCATATTTTTTTTTTTGCTAATTCATATTTTTTTTATTTTTTTCTAATTCATATTTTTTTTTTTGCTAATTCACATTTTTTTTGCTAATTCAGATTTTTTTGTTTTTTTTTGCTAATTTTTTTTGCTAATTCAGATTTTTTTTTTAATTCATATTTTTTTGCTAATTCATATTTTTTTTTTTTTGCTAATTCAGATTTTTTTTTTGCTCATTCATATTTTTTTTTTTTTGCTAATTCATATTATTTTTTTTCTAATTCATATTTTTTTTTCCTAATTCAGATTTTTATTTTTTTTCTAATTCATATTTATTTATTTTTTGCTAATTCAGTTTTTTTTTCTAATTCATATTTTTGTTTTTTTTTTTTTGCTAATTCAGATTTTTTTTTTCTAATTCATTTTTTTTTTTTTTTGCTAATTCATATTTTTTTTAATTTTTTTCTAATTCATATTTTTTTTTTCTAATTCACATTTTTTTTGCTAATTCAGATTTTTTTTAATTCATATTTTTTTGCTAATTAATTTTTTTTTTTTTTGCTAATTCATATTTTTTTTTTTCTAATTCATATTTTTTTTTTCCTAATTCAGATTTTTATTTTTATTTTCTAATTCATATTTTTTTATTTTTTGCTAATTCAGTTTTTTTTTTTTTTTATAATTCATATTTTTTTTTTTGCTAATTCAGATTTTTTTTTTTTTTTTATAATTCATATTTTTTTTTTTGCTAATTCAGATTTTTTTTTTTGCTCATTCATATTTTTTTTTTTTGCTAATTCATATTTTTTTTTTCTAATTCATATTTTTTTTTCCTAATTCAGATTTTTATTTTTTTTTTCTAATTCATATTTTTTTATTTTTTGCTAATTCAGTTTTTTTTTTTTCTAATTCATATTTTTGTTTTCTAATTCAGATTTTTATTTTTTTTTCTAATTCATATTTTTTTATTTTTTGCTAATTCAGTTTTTTTTTTTTCTAATTCATATTTTTGTTTTTTTTTTTTTTGCTAATTCAGATTTTTTTGTTTTTTTTTGCTAATCTTTATTTTTTTTTTGCTAATTCAGATTTTTTTTTTCTAATTCATATTTTTTTGCTAATTCATTTTTTTTTTTTTTATAATTCATATATTTTTTTTTTTTGCTAATTCAGATTTTTTTTTGCTCATTCATATTTTTTTTTTTTGCTAATTCATATTTTTTTTTTCTAATTCATATTTTTTTTTTCTAATTCAGATTTTTATTTTTTTTTCTAATTCATATTTTTTTATTTTTTGCTAATTCAGTTTTTTTTTCTAATTCATATTTTTTTTTTTTTTTCTAATTCATATTTTTTTTTTTTTTTGCTAATTCATATTTTTTTTTTTTTTTTTTTTTTTTTTTTTTTTTTTTTTTTTTTTTTTTTTGCTAATTCAGATTTTTTTTTTTTGCTAATTCAAATTTTTTTTTTTCATATATTTTTTTTTCTTCTAATTCATATTTTTTTTTTTGCTTATTCAGATTTTTTTTTTTTTTTTTTTTTTTTTTTTGCTAATTCAGATTTTTTTTTGCTAATTTTTATTGTTTTTTTGCTAATTCAGATTTTTATTTTTTTTTTTAATTCATATTATTTTTTTTCCTAATTAATTTTTTTTTTTTTTGCTAATTCAGATTTTTTTTTTTGCTCATTCATATTTTTTTTTGCTAATTCATATTTTGTTTCTTTCTAAATCATTTTTTTTGCTAATTCAGATTTTTTTTTCAAATTTTTTTTTTGCTAATTTTTTTTGCTAATTCAGATTTGGTTTTTTTTTTGCTAATTCAGATTTTTTTTTTCTAATTCATATTTTTGTTTTTTTTTTGCTAATTCAGATTTTTTTTTTTTTTTTTTTTGCTAATTTATATATATTTTTTTTTTGCTAATTCAGATTTTTTTTTTTTTGCTAATTCAGATTTTTTTTTTTGCTAATTCAATTTTTTTTTTTTTGCTAATTCACATTTTTTTTTTGCTAATTCAGATTTTTTTTTTTTTTTGCTAATTCAGATTTTTTTTTTTTAATTCATATTTTTTTTTTGCTAATTCAGATTTTTTTTTTTTTTTTGCTAATTCAGATTTTTTTTTTTGCTAATTCAGATTTTTTTTTGCTAATTTTTTTTTTTTGCTCATTCATATTTTTTTTTTTGCTAATTCATATTTTTTTCTTATTTTTTTCTAATTCTTATTTTTTTTTTTGATAATTCACATTTTTTTCTTTTTTTTTGCTAATTCTTATGTTTTATTTTATTTTTCTAATTCATTTTTTTTTTTGCCAATTCAGATTTTTTTTTTCTATTTCATATTTTTTTTTGCTAATTCATATTTTTTTTTTCTAATTAATTTTTTTTTTTTTTGCTAATTCCGATTTTTTTTTGCTCATTCATATTTTTTTTTTTGCTAATTCATATTTTTTTTTATTTTTTTCTAATTCATATTTTTTTTTTGCTAATTCACATTTTTTTTGCTAATTCAGATTTTTTTGTTTTTTTTTTGCTAATTCAGATTTTTTTTTTTTAATTCATATTTTTTGCTAACTCATTTTTTTTTTTTTATAATTCATATTTTTTTTTTTGCTAATTCAGATTTTTTTTCCTAATTCAGATTTTTTTTTTTTTAATTCATATTTTTTTGCTAACTCATTTTTTTTTTTTTTATAATTCATATTTTTTTTTTGCTAATTCAGATTTTTTTTTCTAATTCATATTTTTTTTTGCTAATTCAGATTTTGTTTTTGCTTATTCATATTTTTTTTTTTGCTAATTCATATTTTTTTTAATTTTTTTCTAATTCATATTTTTTTTTTTGCTAATTCACATTTTTTTTTGCTAATTCAGTTTTTTTTTGTTTTTTTTTTTGCTAATTTTTTTTGCTAATTCAGATTTTTTTTTAATTCATATTTTTTTGCTAATTCATTTTTTTTTTTTTTATAATTCATATTTTTTTTTTTTTGCTAATTCAGATTTTTTTTTGCTCATTCATATTTTTTTTTTTGCTAATTAATTTTTTTTTTTTTAATTCATATTTTTTTTTTTTTCTAATTCAGATTTTTATTTTTTTTTCTAATTCATATTTTTTTTATTTTTTGCTAATTCAGTTTTTTTTCTAATTCATATTTTTGTTTTTTTTTTTCTAATTCATATTTTTGTTTTTTTTTTTGCTAATTCATATTTTTTTTTTTGTTTTTTTTTTGCTAATTCAGATTTTTTTTTTGCTAATTCAAATTTTTTTCTTTTTTTTTTTTTTTTTGCTAATTCATATATTTTTTTTCTTCTAATTCATATTTTTTTTTGCTAATTCAGATTTTTTTTTTTTTTTTTTTTTTTTTTGCTAATTCAGATTTTTTTTTGGTAATTTTTATTGTTTTTTTGCTAATTCAGTTTTTTATTTTTTTTTTTAATTCATATTTTTTTTTCCTAATTCATTTTTTTTTTTGCTAATTCAGATTTTTTTTTTGCTCATTCATATTTTTTTTTTGGTAATTCATATTTTGTTTTTTTCTAAATCATTTTTTTTTGCTAATTCAGATTTTTTTTTCAATTTTTTTTTTTTTTTTGCTAATTTTTATTTTTTTTTTTTTTTGCTAATTCAGATTTGGTTTTTTTCTTGCTAATTCAGATTTTTTTTTTTCTAATTCATATTTTTGTTTTTTTTTTTTTTGCTAATTCAGATTTTTTTTTTTCTAATTTATATATATTTTTTTTTGCTAATTCAGATTTTTTTTTCTAATTCATATTTTTTTTTGCTAATTCAGATTTTTTTTTTTTTTTTTTTTTTTTGCTAATTCAGATTTTTTTTTGCTAATTCAGATTTTTTTTTGCTAATTTTTATTTTTTTTTTGCTCATTCATATTTTTTTTTGCTAATTCATATTTTTTTCTTTTTTTTTTCTAATTCATATTTTTTTTTTGCTAATTCACATTTTTTTCTTTTTTTTTGCTAATTCTTATGTTTTATTTTATTTTTCTAATTCATTTTTTTTTTGCCAATTCAGATTTTTTTTTTCTAATTCATATTTTTTTTTTTTGCTAATTCACATTTTTTTTTGCTAATTCAGATTTTTTTTTTAATTCATATTTTTTTGCTAATTCATATTTATTTATTTTTTTTATAATTCATATTTTTTTTTTGCTAATTCAGATTTTTTTTTTGCTCATTCATATTTTTTTTTTTTTTGCTAATTCATATTTTTTTTTTTCTAATTCATATTTTTTTTTCCTAATTCAGATTTTTATTTTTTTTCTAATTCATATTTTTTTTTTCTAATTAATTTTTTTTTTTTTGTTAATTCAGATTTTTTTTTTGCTCATTCATATTTTTTTTTTTTTTGCTAATTCATATTTTTTTTAATTTTTTTCTAATTCATATTTTTTTTTGCTAATTCACATTTTTTTTGCTAATTCAGATTTTTTTGTTTTTTTTTTGCTAATTTTTTTTGCTAATTCAGATTTTTTTTTAATTCATATTTTTTTGCTAATTCATTTTTTTTTTATAATTTATATTTTTTTTTTTTTTGCTAATTCAGATTTTTTTTTTTCCTAATTCAAATTTTTTTTTTTTTGCTAATTCATATATTTTTTTTTCTTCTAATTCATATTTTTTTTTTTGCTAATTCAGATTTTTTTTTTGTTGGTAATTCAGATTTTTTTTTTTTTTTGCTAAATCAGATTTATTTTTGGCAAATTTTTATTTTTTTTTTTGCTAATTCAGATTTTTTTTTTTTTTTAATTCATATTTTTTTTTCCTAATTCATTTTTTTTTTTTTTTTGCTAATTCAGATTTTTTTTTTGCTCATTCATATTTTTTTTTGTTAATTCATACTTTGTTTTTTTTCTAAATAATTTTTTTTTTGCTAATTCAGATTTTTTTTCTAATTTTTTTTTTTTGCTAATTTTATTTTTTTTTTTTTTTTGCTAATTCAGATTTTGTTTTTTTTTTTTTTGCTAATTCAGATTTTTTTTTTTTTCTAATTCATATTTTTGTTTTTTTTTTGCTAATTCAGATTTTTTTTTTTTTTTTTTTTTTTTTTTTTTTTGCTAATTTATATATTTTTTTTTTTCTAATTCAGATTTTTTTTTGTTTTTTTGCTAATTCAGATTTTTTTTTTCTTTGCTAATTCAGTTTTTTTTCTCTAATTCATATATTTTTTTTTTCTAATTCATATTTTTTTTTTTTTTTTTGCTAATTCAGATTTTTTTTTGCTAATTCATATTTTTTTCTTATTTTTTTCTAATTCATATTTTTTTTTGCTAATTCTCATTTTTTTCTTTTTTTTTGCTAATTCTTATGTTTTATTTTATTTCTCTAACTTTTTTTTTTTTTTTTTTTGCCAATTCAGATTTTTTTTTTCTAATTCATATTTTTTTTTGCTAATTCATATTTTTTTTTCTAATTAATTGTTTTTTTTTGCTGATTCAGATTTTTTTTGCTCATTCATATTTTTTTTTTTTTGCTAATTCATATTTTTTTTTTTATTTTTTTCTAATTCATATTTTTTTTGCTAATTAACATTTTTTTTGCTAATTCAGATTTTTTTGTTTTTTTTTGCTAATTTTTTTTGCTAATTCAGATTTTTTTTTTTTAATTCATATTTTTATGCTAATTCATATTTTTTTGCTAATTCATATTTTTTTTTTTTATAATTCATATTTTTTTTTTTGCTAATTCAGATTTTTTTTTGCTCATTCATATTTTTTTTTTTTTTTTGCTAATTCATATTTTTTTTTCTAATTCATTTTTTTTTTCCTAATTCAGATTTTTATTTTTTTTCTAATTCATATTTATTTATTTTTTGCTAATTCAGTTTTTTTTTTCTAATTCATATTTTTTTTTTTTTTTGTGCTAATTCAGATTTTTTTTTTCTAATTCATTTTTTTTTTTTTGCTAATTCATATTTTTTTTAATTTTTTTCTAATTCATATTTTTTTTTGCTAATTCACATTTTTTTTGCTAATTCAGATTTTTTTTTTCTAATTCATTTTTTTTGCTAATTCATTTTTTGTTATTTATTTTTTTGTTTTTTTTTTGCTATTTCAGATTTTTTTTTTTTTTGCTAATTCAAATTTTTTTTAGCAAAAGCTAATTCATTTTTTTTTCTAATTCATATATTTTTTTTTGCTAATTCAGATTTTTTTTTTTTTTTTTTGTCTAAGTCAGATTTTTTTTTTGCTCATTCATATTTTTTTTTTGCTAATTCATATTTTTTTTTCTAATTCATATTTTTTTTCCTAATTCAGATTTTTATTTTTTTTTCTAATTCATTTTTTTTTTTGCTAATTCAGTTTTTTTTTCTAATTAATATTTTTGTTTTTTTTTTTGCTAATTCAGATTTTTTTTTTTTTTTTTTTTTTTTTTTTTTGCTAATTCAGATTTTTTTTTTGTTAATTTTTTTTTTTTGCGAATTCATATTTTTTTCTAATTCATATTTTTTTTTTCTAATTCATATTTTTTTTTTCTAATTCAGATTTTTATTTTTTTTTCTAATTCATATTTTTTGCTAATTCAGTTTTTTTTTCTAATTCATATTTTTGTTTTTTTTTTTTTTTCTAATTCATATTTTTGTTTTTTTTTGCTAATTCATATTTTTTTTTTGTTTTTTTTTGCTAATTCAGATTTTTTTTTGCGAATTCAAATTTTTTTCTTTTTTTTTTTTTTTTGCTAATTCATATATTTTTTTTCTTCTAATTCATATTTTTTTTTGCTAATTCATTTTTTTTTTTTTTTTTTTTTTTTTTTTTTTTTTTTTTTTTTTTTTGCTAATTCAGATTTTTTTTTTGGTAATTTTTATTGTTTTTTTGCTAATTCAGATTTTTATTTTTTTTTTTAATTCATATTTTTTTTTTTCCTAATTCATTTTTTTCTTTTTTTGCTAATTCAGATTTTTTTTTGCTCATTCATATTTTTTTTTTGGTAATTCATATTTTGTTTTTTTCTAAATCATTTTTTTTTTGCTAATTCAGATTTTTTTTTCAAATTTTTTTTTTTTTTTTGCTAATTTTTATTTTTTTTTTTGCTAATTCAGATTTGGTTTTTTTTTTGCTAATTCAGATTTTTTTTTTCTAATTCATATTTTTGTTTTTTTTTTTTTGCTAATTCAGATTTTTTTTTGCTAATTTATATATATTTTTTTTTGCTAATTCAGATTTTCTTTTCTAATTCATATTTTTTTTTGCTAATTCAGATTTTTTTTTTTTTTTTTTTTTTTTGCTAATTCATATTTTTTTTTGCTAATTCATATTTTTTTCTTTTTTTTTTCTAATTCATATTTTTTTTTTGCTAATTCACATTTTTTTCTTTTTTTTTTGCTAATTCTTATGTTTTATTTTATTTTTCTAATTCATTTTTTTTTTTTGCCAATTCAGATTTTTTTTTTCTAATTCATATTTTTTTTTTTTGCTAATTCACATTTTTTTTTGCTAATTCAGATTTTTTTGTTTTTTTTTGCTAATTTTTTTTGCTAATTCAGATTTTTTTTTTAATTCATATTTTTTTGCTAGTTCATATTTATTTATTTTTTTTATAATTCATATTTTTTTTTTTTGCTAATTCAGATTTTTTTTTTGCTCATTCATATTTTTTTTTTTTTTGCTAATTCATATTTTTTTTTTCTAATTCATATTTTTTTTTCCTAATTCAGATTTTTATTTTTTTTCTAATTCATATTTTTTTTTTCTAATTAATTTTTTTTTTTTTGTTAATTTAGATTTTTTTTTTGCTCATTCATATTTTGTTTTTTTTTGCTCATTCATATTTTTTTTAATTTTTTTCTAATTCATATTTTTTTTTTTTGCTAATTCACATTTTTTTTGCTAATTCAGATTTTTTTGTTTTTTTTTGCTAATTTTTTTTGCTAATTCAGATTTTTTTTTTAATTCATATTTTTTTGCTAATTCATTTTTTTTTTATAAGTCATATTTTTTTTTTGCTAATTCAGATTTTTTTTTTGCTAATTCAAATTTTTTTTTTTGCTAATTCATATATTTTTTTTTCTTCTAATTCATATTTTTTTTTTGCTAATTCAGATTTTTTTTTTGTTGGTAATTCAGATTTTTTTTTTTTGCTAATTCAGATTTTTTTTTGCTAATTTTTTTTTTTTTTTTGCTAATTCAGATTTTTTTTTTTTTTTTAATTCATATTTTTTTTTCCTAATTCATTTTTTTTTTTTTGCTAATTCAGATTTTTTTTTTGCTCATTCATATTTTTTTTTGCTAATTCATACTTTGTTTTTTTTCTAAATAATTTTTTTTTGCTAATTCAGATTTTTTTTCTTATTTTTTTTTTTTTTTTGCTAATTTTAATTTTTTTTTTTTTTGCTAATTCAGATTTGGTTTTTTTTTTTTTGCTAATTCAGATTTTTTTTTTTTCTAATTCATATTTTTGTTTTTTTTTTGCTAATTCAGATTTTTTTTTTTTATTTTTATTTTTTTGCTAATTTATATATTTTTTTTTGCTAATTCAGATTTTTTTTTGTTTTTTTGCTTATTACATTTTTTTTTCTTTGCTAATTCAGGTTTTTTTCTCTAATTCATATATTTTTTTTTTCTAATTCATATTTTTTTTTTTTTTTTTTTTGCTAATTCAGATTTTTTTTTGCTAATTTTTTTTTTTTTTTCTAATTCATATTTTTTTCTTATTTTTTTCTAATTCATATTTTTTTTTGCTAATTCTCATTTTTTTTGCTAATTCTTATGTTTTATTTTATTTCTCTAATTTTTTTTTTGCCAATTCAGATTTTTTTTTTCTAATTCATATTTTTTTTTTGCTAATTCATATTTTTTTTTCTAATTAATTGTTTTTTTTTGCTAATTCAGATTTTTTTTGCTCATTCATATTTTTTTTTTGCTAATTCATATTTTTTTTTATTTTTTTCTAATTCATATTTTTTTTTGCTAATTAACATTTTTTTTGCTAATTCAGATTTTTTTGTTTTTTTTTGCTAATTTTTTTTGGTAATTCAGATTTTTTTTTTTTTAATTCATATTTTTTTGCTAATTCATTTTTTTTTTTTTTATAATTCATATTTTTTTTTTTTGCTAATTCAGATTTTTTTTTTGCTTATTCATATTTTTTTTTTTTTTTTGCTAATTCATTTTTTTTTTCTAATTCATATTTTTTTTTCTAATTCAGATTTTTATTTTTTTTCTAATTCATATTTATTTATTTTTTGCTAATTCAGTTTTTTTTTCTAATTCATATTTTTGTTTTTTTTTTGCTAATTCAGATTTTTTTTTTCTAATTCATTTTTTTTTTTTTGCTAATTCATATTTTTTTTAATTTTTTTCTAATTCATATTTTTTTTTGCTAATTCACATTTTTTTTGCTAATTCAGATTTTTTTTTTGCTCATTCATATTTTTTTTTTGCTAATTCATATTTTTTTTTCTAATTCATATTTTTTTTCCTAATTCAGATTTTTATTTTTTTTTCTAATTCATTTTTTTTTTGCTAATTCATTTTTTTTTCTAATTCATATTTTTGTTTTTTTTTTTGCTAATTCAGATTTTTTTTTTTTTTTTTTTTTTTGCTAATTCAGATTTTTTTTTTTGCTAATTTTTTTTTTTGCGAATTCATATTTTTTTCTAATTCATATTTTTTTTTGCTAATTCACATTTTTTTCTTTTTTTTTTGCTAATTCTTATGTTTTATTTTATTTTTCTAATTTTGTTTTTTTTTTTTTTTTGCCAATTCAGATTTTTTTTTTCTAATTCATATTTTTTTTTTGCTAATTCATATTTTTTTTTTATTTTTTTCTAATTCATATTTTTTTTTTGCTAATTCACATTTTTTTTGCTAATTCAGATTTTTTTGTTTTTTTTTTTGCTAATTTTTTTTGCTAATTCAGATTTTTTTTTTAATTCATATTTTTTTGCTAATTCATTTTTTTTTTTTTTTATAATTCATATTTTTTTTTTTTGCTAATTCAGATTTTTTTTTGCTCATTCATATTTTTTTTTTTGCTAATTCATTTTTTTTTTTCTAATTCATATTTTTTTTTTTTTCTAATTCAGATTTTTATTTTTTTTTCTAATTCATATTTTTTTTTATTTTTTGCTAATTCAGTTTTTTTTTTTTAATCCATATTTTTTTTTTTTTTCTAATTCATATTTTTGTTTTTTTTTTTGCTAATTCATATTTTTTTTTTGTTTTTTTTTTTTTTTTTTTTTGTTTTTTTTTTGCTAATTCAGATTTTTTTTTTGCGAATTCAAATTTTTTTCTTTTTTTTTTTTTTTGCTAATTCATATATTTTTTTTCTTCTAATTCATATTTTTTTTTGCTAATTCAGATTTTTTTTTTTTTTTTGCTAATTCAGATTTTTTTTTTGGTAATTTTTATTGTTTTTTTGCTAATTCAGATTTTTATTTTTTTTTTTTTAATTCATATTTTTTTTTTCCTAATTCATTTTTTTTTTTTTGCTAATTCAGATTTTTTTATGCTCATTCATATTTTTTTTTTGGTAATTCATATTTTGTTTTTTTCTAAATCATTTTTTTTTGCTAATTCAGATTTTTTTTTTCAAATTTTTTTTTTTTTTGCTAATTTTTATTTTTTTTTTTTTTTTTTGCTAATTCAGATTTGGTTTTTTTTTTGCTAATTCAGATTTTTTTTTTCTAATTCATATTTTTGTTTTTTTTTTTGCTAATTCAGATTTTTTTTTTGCTAATTTATATATATTTTTTTTTGCTAATTCAGATTTTCTTTTCTAATTCATATTTTTTTTTGCTAATTCAGATTTTTTTTTTTTTTTTTTTTTTTTTGCTAATTCATATTTTTTTTTGCTAATTCATATTTTTTTCTTTTTTTTTTCTAATTCATATTTTTTTTTTTGCTAATTCACATTTTTTTCTTTTTTTTTTGCTAATTCTTATGTTTTATTTTATTTTTCTAATTCATTTTTTTTTTGCCAATTCAGATTTTTTTTTTCTAATTCATATTTTTTTTTTTTTTGCTAATTCACATTTTTTTTTGCTAATTCAGATTTTTTTGTTTTTTTTTGCTAATTTTTTTTGCTAATTCAGATTTTTTTTTTAATTCATATTTTTTTGCTAGTTCATATTTATTTATTTTTTTTATAATTCATATTTTTTTTTTTTGCTAATTCAGATTTTTTTTTTGCTCATTCATATTTTTTTTTTTTTTGCTAATTCATATTTTTTTTTTCTAATTCATATTTTTTTTCCTAATTCAGATTTTTATTTTTTTTCTAATTCATATTTTTTTTTTCTAATTAATTTTTTTTTTTTGTTAATATAGATTTTTTTTTTGCTCATTCATATTTTGTTTTTTTTTGCTAATTCATATTTTTTTTAATTTTTTTCTAATTCATATTTTTTTTTTGCTAATTCACATTTTTTTTTGCTAATTCAGATTTTTTTGTTTTTTTTTGCTAATTTTTTTTGCTAATTCAGATTTTTTTTTTAATTCATATTTTTTTGCTAATTCATTTTTTTTTTATAAGTCATATTTTTTTTTTGCTAATTCAGATTTTTTTTTTGCTAATTCAAATTTTTTTTTTTGCTAATTCATATATTTTTTTTTCTTCTAATTCATATTTTTTTTTTGCTAATTCAGATTTTTTTTTTGTTGGTAATTCAGATTTTTTTTTTTTGCTAATTCAGATTTTTTTTTGCTAATTTTTTTTTTTTTTTTTGCTAATTCAGATTTTTTTTTTTTTTTTAATTCATATTTTTTTTTTCCTAATTCATTTTTTTTTTTTTGCTAATTCAGATTTTTTTTTTGCTCATTCATATTTTTTTTTGCTAATTCATACTTTGTTTTTTTTTCTAAATAATTTTTTTTTGCTAATTCAGATTTTTTTTCTTATTTTTTTTTTTTTTTTGCTAATTTTAATTTTTTTTTTTTTTTGCTAATTCAGATTTGGTTTTTTTTTTTTGCTAATTCAGATTTTTTTTTTTTCTAATTCATATTTTTGTTTTTTTTTTGCTAATTCAGATTTTTTTTTTTTTTTATTTTTATTTTTTTGCTAATGTATATATTTTTTTTTGCTAATTCAGATTTTTTTTTGTTTTTTTTGCTTATTACATTTTTTTTTCTTTGCTAATTCAGGTTTTTTTCTCTAATTCATATATTTTTTTTTTCTAATTCATATTTTTTTTTTTTTTTTTTGCCAATTCAGATTTTTTTTTTTCTAATTCATATTTTTTTTTTGCTAATTCATATTTTTTTTTCTAATTAATTGTTTTTTTTGCTAATTCAGATTTTTTTTGCTCATTCATATTTTTTTTTTTGCTATTCATATTTTTTTTATTTTTTTCTAATTCATATTTTTTTTTGCTAATTAACATTTTTTTTGCTAATTCAGATTTTTTTGTTTTTTTTTGCTAATTTTTTTTGGTAATTCAGATTTTTTTTTTTTTAATTCATATTTTTTTGCTAATTCATTTTTTTTTTTTTTATAATTCATATTTTTTTTTTTTGCTAATTCAGATTTTTTTTTTGCTTATTCATATTTTTTTTTTTTTTTGCTAATTCATTTTTTTTTTTCTAATTCATATTTTTTTTTCTAATTCAGATTTTTATTTTTTTTCTAATTCATATTTATTTATTTTTTGCTAATTCAGTTTTTTTTTTCTAATTCATATTTTTGTTTTTTTTTTTTTTGCTAATTCAGATTTTTTTTTTCTAATTCATTTTTTTTTTTTGCTAATTCATATTTTTTTTAATTTTTTTCTAATTCATATTTTTTTTTGCTAATTCACATTTTTTTTGCTAATTCAGATTTTTTTTTTGCTCATTCATATTTTTTTTTTGCTAATTCATATTTTTTTTTCTAATTCATATTTTTTTTCCTAATTCAGAATTTTATTTTTTTTTCTAATTCATTTTTTTTTGCTAATTCATTTTTTTTTCTAATTCATATTTTTGTTTTTTTTTTTGCTAATTCAGATTTTTTTTTTTTTTTTTTTTTTGCTAATTCAGATTTTTTTTTTGGTAATTTTTTTTTTTGCGAATTCATATTTTTTTCTAATTCATATTTTTTTTTGCTAATTCACATTTTTTTCTTTTTTTTTGCTAATTCTTATGTTTTATTTTATTTTTCTAATTTTGTTTTTTTTTTTTTTTGCCAATTCAGATTTTTTTTTTCTAATTCATATTTTTTTTTTGCTAATTCATATTTTTTTTTCTACTTAATTTTTTTTTTTTGCTAATTCATATTTTTTTTTTATTTTTTTCTAATTCATATTTTTTTTTTGCTAATTCACATTTTTTTTGCTAATTCAGATTTTTTTGTTTTTTTTTTGCTAATTTTTTTTGCTAATTCAGATTTTTTTTTTAATTCATATTTTTTTGCTAATTCATTTTTTTTTTTTTTTATAATTCATATTTTTTTTTTTTGCTAATTCAGATTTTTTTTTGCTCATTCATATTTTTTTTTTTTGCTAATTCATTTTTTTTTTCTAATTCATATTTTTTTTTTTCTAATTCAGATTTTTATTTTTTTTTCTAATTCATATTTTTTTTTATTTTTTGCTAATTCAGTTTTTTTTTTTTAATTCATATTTTTTTTTTTTTTTCTAATTCATATTTTTGTTTTTTTTTTTGCTAATTCATATTTTTTTTTTGTTTTTTTTTTTTTTTGTTTGTTTTTTTTTTTTTTTTTTTTTTGTTTTTTTTTTGCTAATTCAGATTTTTTTTTTTGCGAATTCAAATTTTTTTCTTTTTTTTTTTTTTGCTAATTCATATATTTTTTTTCTTCTAATTCATATTTTTTTTTGCTAATTCAGATTTTTTTTTTTTTTTTGCTAATTCAGATTTTTTTTTTGGTAATTTTTATTGTTTTTTTGCTAATTCAGATTTTTATTTTTTTTTTTTAATTCATATTTTTTTTTTCCTAATTCATTTTTTTTTTTTTTGCTAATTCAGATTTTTTTATGCTCATTCATATTTTTTTTTTGGTAATTCATATTTTGTTTTTTTCTAAATCATTTTTTTTTGCTAATTCAGATTTTTTTTTTCAAATTTTTTTTTTTTTTGCTAATTTTTTTTTTTTTTTTTTTTTTTTTGCTAATTCAGATTTGGTTTTTTTTTGCTAATTCAGATTTTTTTTTTCTAATTCATATTTTTGTTTTTTTTTTTTTGCTAATTCAGATTTTTTTTTTGCTAATTTATATATATTTTGTTTGCTAATTCAGATTTTTTTTTCTAATTCATATTTTTTTTTGCTAATTCAGATTTTTTTTTTTTTTTTTTTTTTCCTAATTCAGATTTTTTTTTTTGCTAATTCAGATTTTTTTTTGCTAATTTTTATTTTTTTTTGCTCATTCATATTTTTTTTTTGCTAATTCATATTTTTTTTTTTTTTTTTTTTTTTTTTTTTGCTAATTTTTTTTTTTTTTTTTTTGCGAATTCATATTTTTTTCTAATTCATATTTTTTTTTGCTAATTCAAATTTTTTTCTTTTTTTTTTGCTAATTCTTATGTTTTATTTTATTTTTCTAATTTTGTTTTTTTTTTTTTTGCCAATTCAGATTTTTTTTTCTAATTCATATTTTTTTTTTGCTAATTCATATTTTTTTTTCTACTTAATTTTTTTTTTTGCTAATTCAGATTTTTTTTGCTCATTCATATTTTTTTTTTTTTGCTAATTCATATTTTTTTTTTATTTTTTTCTAATTCATATTTTTTTTTTGCTAATTCAGATTTTTTTTGCTAATTCAGATTTTTTTGTTTTTTTTTTGCTAATTTTTTTTGCTAATTCAGATTTTTTTTTTTAATTCATATTTTTTTGCTAATTCATATTTTTTTTTTCTAATTCATATTTTTTTTTCCTAATTCAGATTTTTATTTTTTTTCTAATTCATATTTATTTATTTTTTGCTAATTCAGTTTTTTTTTCTAATTCATATTTTTGTTTTTTTTGCTAATTCAGATTTTTTTTTTCTAATTCATTTTTTATTTTTTTTTGCTAATTCATATTTTTTTTATTTTTTTTCTAATTCATATTTTTTTTTGCTAATTCACATTTTTTTTTGCTAATTCAGATTTTTTTGTTTTTTTTGCTAATTTTTTTTTGCTAATTCAGATTTTTTTTTTAATTCATATTTTTTTGCTAATTCATTTTTTTTTTTTTTTATAATTCATATTTTTTTTTTTTTTTTTTTTGCTAATTCTGATTTTTCTTTGCTCATTCATTTTTTTTTTTTTGCTAATTCATATTTTTTTTTCTAATTCATACTTTTTTTTTCCTAATTCAGATTTTTATTTTTATTTTCTAATTCATATTTTTTTATTTTTTGCTAATTCAGATTTTTTTTTCTAATTCATATTTTTTTTTTCTAATTCATATTTTTGTTTTTTTTTTTTGCTAATTCAGTTTTTTTTTCTAATTCATATTTTTGTTTTTTTTTTGCTAATTCAGATTTTTTTTTTTTTTATAATTCATATTTTTTTTTTTTTTTGCTAATTCAGATTTTTTTTTGCTTATTCATATTTTTTTTTTTTGCTAATTCATATTTTTTTTTCCTAATTCATATTTTTTTTTCCTAATTCAGATTTTTATTTTTTTTTTCTAATTCATATTTTTTTATTTTTTGCTAATTCAGATTTTTTTTTCTAATTCATATTTTTTTTTTCTAATTCATATTTTTGTTTTTTTTTTTGCTAATTCATATTTTTTTTTGTTTTTTTTTTTGTTTTTTTTGTTTGTTTTTTTTTTTTTTTTCCTAATTCAGATTTTTTTTTTTTGCTAATTCAGATTTTTTATTTTTTTTTCTAATTCATTTTTTTTGCTAATTCAGATTTTTTTTTTTTGCTAATTCAGATTTTTTTTTTTTTGCTAATTCAGATTTTTTTTTTTTGCTAATTCAGATTTTTTTTGTTTTTGCTAATTTTAATTTTTTTTTTTTGCTAATTCAGATTTTTTTTTCTAATTCATATTTTTTTGCTAATTCATATTTTTTTTGCTAATTCAAATTTTTTTCTTTTTTTTTTGCTAATTCATATTTTTTTTTTCTAATTCATATTTTTTTTTGCTAATTCAGATTTTTTTTATTTTTTTTTCTAATTCATATTTTTTTTTTTTTTGCTAATTCATATTTTTTTTCTAATTCATATTTTTTTTTTTTGCTAATTCATATTTTTTTTCTATTTTTTTTTTTTTTTTTTTTTTTGCTAATTCAGATTTTTTTTTGCTCATTCATATTTTTTTTCTGCTAATTCATATTTTTTTTGCTAATTCAGATTTTTTTTTTTTTTTAATTCATATTTTTTGCTAATTCAGATTTTTTTTTTCTAATTCATATTTTTTTTTTGCTAATTCAGATTTTTATTTTTTTTTCTAATTCATATTTTTTTTTTGCTAATTCAGATTTTTTTTCTAATATTTTTTTTTTGCTAATTTTTTTTTTTTTGCTAATTCAGATTTTTTTTTTTTTGCTAATTCAGATTTTTTTTTGTTTTTGCTAATTTTAATTTTTTTTTTTTGCTAATTCAGATTTTTTTTTCTAATTCATATTTTTTTGCTAATTCATATTTTTTTTGCTAATTCAAATTTTTTTCTTTTTTTTTTGCTAATTCATATTTTTTTTTTCTAATTCATATTTTTTTTTGCTAATTCAGATTTTTTTTATTTTTTTTTCTAATTCATATTTTTTTTTTTTTTGCTAATTCATATTTTTTTTCTAATTCATATTTTTTTTTTTTGCTAATTCATATTTTTTTTCTATTTTTTTTTTTTTTTTTTTTTTGCTAATTCAGATTTTTTTTTGCTCATTCATATTTTTTTTCTGCTAATTCATATTTTTTTTGCTAATTCAGATTTTTTTTTTTTTTTAATTCATATTTTTTGCTAATTCAGATTTTTTTTTTCTAATTCATATTTTTTTTTTGCTAATTCAGATTTTTATTTTTTTTTCTAATTCATATTTTTTTTTTGCTAATTCAGATTTTTTTTCTAATATTTTTTTTTTGCTAATTTTTTTTTTTTTGCTAATTCAGATTTTTTTTTTCTAATTCATATATATTTTTTTTTTGCTAATTCATATTTTTTTTTCTAATTCATTTTTTTTTTTAATTCAGATTTTTTTTGCACATTCATATTATTTTTTTTTGCTAATTCATATTTTTTTTTCTAATTCATATTTTTTTTTGCTAATTCACATTTTTTTCTTTTTTTTTTTCTAATTCTTATTTTTTTTTTCTAATTAATTTTTTTTTTTTTGCTAATTCAGATTTTTTTTTTTTTGCTAATTCAGATTTTTTTTTTTTTTTTTTTGCTAATTCAGATTTTTTTTTGTTTTTGCTAATTTTAATTTTTTTTTTTGCTAATTCATATTTTTTTGCTAATTCATATTTTTTTTTCTAATTCATATTTTTTTTTTGCTCATTCATATTTTTTTTTGCTAATTCATATTTTTTTTTTCTAATTCATGTTTTTTTTTTTTTTTGCTCATTCAGATTTTTTTTTTTCTAATTCATATTTTTTTTTTTGCTAATTCAGATTTTTTTTGCTAATTCAGATTTTTTTTGCTAATTCAGATTTTTTTTTTGTTCTAATTTTTTTTTGCTAATTTTTATTTTATTTTTTTGCTAATTCAGATATTTTTTTTTTTTTGCTAATTCAGATTTTTTTTTCTAATTTTTTTTTTTTTTTTTTTTGCTAATTCATTTTTTTTTTAATTCAGATTTTTTTTGCACATTCATATTATTTTTTTTTGCTAATTCATATTTTTTTTTCTAATTCATATTTTTTTTTGCTAATTCACATTTTTTTCTTTTTTTTTTCTAATTCTTATTTTTTTTTCTAATTAATTTTTTTTTTTTTGCTAATTCAGATTTTTTTTTTTTTGCTAATTCAGATTTTTTTTTTTTTTTTTGCTAATTCAGATTTTTTTTTGTTTTTGCTAATTTAAATTTTTTTTTTTGCTAATTCATATTTTTTTGCTAATTCATATTTTTTTTGCTAATTCAGATTTTTTTTTTGCTCATTCATATTTTTTTTTTGCTAATTCATATTTTTTTTTCTAATTCATATTTTTTTTCCTAATTCAGATTTTTATTTTTTTTTCTAATTCATTTTTTTTTTTGCTAATTCAGTTTTTTTTTCTAATTCATATTTTTGTTTTTTTTTTTTTGCTAATTCAGATTTTTTTTTTTTTGCTAATTCAGATTTTTTTTTTGCTAATTTTTTTTTTTTGCGAATTCATATTTTTTTTTAATTCATATTTTTTTTTGCTAATTCACATTTTTTTCTTTTTTTTTTGCTAATTCTTATGTTTTATTTTATTTTTCTAATTTTGTTTTTTTTTTTTTTTTTTGCCAATTCAGATTTTTTTTTTCTAATTCATATTTTTTTTTTGCTAATTCATATTTTTTTTTCTACTTAATTTTTTTTTTTTTGCTAATTCATATTTTTTTTTTATTTTTTTCTAATTCATATTTTTTTTTTGCTAATTCACATTTTTTTTGCTAATTCAGATTTTTTTGTTTTTTTTTTTGCTAATTTTTTTTGCTAATTCAGATTTTTTTTTTTAATTCATATTTTTTTGCTAATTCATTTTTTTTTTTATAATTCATATTTTTTTTTTTGCTAATTCAGATTTTTTTTTGCTCATTCATATTTTTTTTTTTTGCTAATTCATTTTTTTTTTCTAATTCATATTTTTTTTTTCTAATTCAGATTTTTATTTTTTTTTCTAATTCATATTTTTTTTTATTTTTTGCTAATTCAGTTTTTTTTTTCTAATTCATTTTTTTTTTTTTTTTCTAATTCATATTTTTGTTTTTTTTTTTGCTAATTCAGATTTTTTTTTTGGTAATTTTTATTGTTTTTTTGCTAATTCAGATTTTTATTTTTTTTTTTTAATTCATATTTTTTTTTTCCTAATTCATTTTTTTTTTTTTTTGCTAATTCAGATTTTTTTATGCTCATTCATATTTTTTTTTGGTAATTCATATTTTGTTTTTTTCTAAATCATTTTTTTTTGCTAATTCAGATTTTTTTTTTCAAATTTTTTTTTTTGCTAATTTTTTTTGCTAATTCAGATTTGGTTTTTTTTTTGCTAATTCAGATTTTTTTTTCTAATTCATATTTTTTTTTTTTTTTTTTTGCTAATTCAGATTTTTTTTTGCTAATTTATATATATTTTTTTTGCTAATTCAGATTTTTTTTTTCTAATTCATATTTTTTTTTGCTAATTCAGATTTTTTTTTTTTTTTTTCCTTATTCAGATTTTTTTTTTTGCTAATTCAGATTTTTTTTTGCTAATTTTTATTTTTTTTTGCTTATTCATATTTTTTTTTTGCTAATTCATATTTTTTTCTTTTTTTTTTCTAATTCATATTTTTTTTTTGCTAATTCACATTTTTTTCTTTTTTTTTTGCTAATTCTTATGTTTTATTTTATTTTTCTAATTCATTTTTTTTTTTGCCAATTCAGATTTTTTTTTTCTAATTCATATTTTTTTTTTTGCTAATTCACATTTTTTTTTGCTAATTCAGATTTTTTTGTTTTTTTTTGCTAATTTTTTTTGCTAATTCAGATTTTTTTTTTTAATTCATATTTTTTTGCTAATTCATATTTATTTATTTTTTTTTTTTGCTAATTCAGATTTTTTTTTTGCTCATTCATATTTTTTTTTTTTTTGCTAATTCATATTTTTTTTTCTAATTCATATTTTTTTTTCCTAATTCAGATTTTTATTTTTTTTCTAATTCATATTTTTTTTTTCTAATTAATTTTTTTTTTTTGTTAATTCAGATTTTTTTTTGCTCATTCATATTTTTTTTTTTTTTGCTAATTCATATTTTTTTTAATTTTTTTCTAATTCATATTTTTTTTTTGCTAATTCACATTTTTTTTGCTAATTCAGATTTTTTTGTTTTTTTTTGCTAATTTTTTTTGCTAATTCAGATTTTTTTTTAATTCATATTTTTTTGCTAATTCATTTTTTTTTTTTATAATTCATATTTTTTTTTTTTGCTAATTCAGATTTTTTTTTGCTAATTCAAATTTTTTTTTTTTGCTAATTCATATATTTTTTTTTCTTCTAATTCATATTTTTTTTTTGCTAGTTCAGATTTTTTTTTTGTTGGTAATTCAGATTTTTTTTTTTTTGCTAATTCAGATTTTTTTTTGCTAATTTTTATTTTTTTTTTTGCTAATTCAGATTTTTTTTTTTTTTTTAATTCATATTTTTTTTTTCCTAATTCATTTTTTTTTTTTTTTTTGCTAATTCAGATTTTTTTTTTGCTCATTCATATTTTTTTTTGCTAACTCATACTTTGTTTTTTTTCTAAATAATTTTTTTTTTGCTAATTCAGATTTTTTTTCTTATTTTTTTTTTTTTGCTAATTTTAATTTTTTTTTTTTTTGCTAATTCAGATTTGGTTTTTTTTTTTTTGCTAATTCAGATTTTTTTTTTTTTTCTAATTCATATTTTTGTTTTTTTTTTTGCTAATTCAGATTTTTTTTTTTATTTTTTTTTTTGCTAATTTATATATTTTTTTTTTGCTAATTCAGATTTTTTTTTTGTTTTTTTGCTTATTACATTTTTTTTTCTTTGCTAATTCAGGTTTTTTTCTCTAATTCATATATTTTTTTTTTTCTAATTCATTTTTTTTTTTTTTTTTTTTTTTGCTAATTCATATTTTTTTCTTATTTTTTTCTAATTCATATTTTTTTTGCTAATTCTCATTTTTTTTGCTAATTCTTATGTTTTATTTTATTTCTCTAATTTTTTTTTTTTTTTTTTTTTTTTGCCAATTCAGATTTTTTTTCTTCTAATTCATAATTTTGTTTTTTTTTTTTTGCTAATTCAGATTTTTTTTTTTTTTTTTTTTTTTTTTTTTTTTTTTTTTTTTTTTTTGCTAATTTTTTTTTTTTGCGAATTCATATTTTTTTCTAATTCATATTTTTTTTTGCTAATTCAAATTTTTTTCTTTTTTTTTTGCTAATTCTTATGTTTTATTTTATTTTTCTAATTTTGTTTTTTTTTTTTTGCCAATTCAGATTTTTTTTTTTCTAATTCATATTTTTTTTTTGCTAATTCATATTTTTTTTTCTACTTAATTTTTTTTTTGCTAATTCAGATTTTTTTTGCTCATTCATATTTTTTTTTTTTTGCTAATTCATATTTTTTTTTTATTTTTTTCTAATTCATATTTTTTTTTGCTAATTCACATTTTTTTTGCTAATTCAGATTTTTTTGTTTTTTTTTTGCTAATTTTTTTTGCTAATTCAGATTTTTTTTTTTAATTCATATTTTTTTGCTAATTCATATTTTTTTTTTTATAATTCATATTTTTTTTTTTTTGCTAATTCAGATTTTTTTTGCTCATTCATTTTTTTTTTTTTTGCTAATTCATATTTTTTTCTTCTAATTCATATTTTTTTTTTTCCTAATTCAGATTTTTATTTTTTTTCTAATTCATATTTATTTATTTTTTGCTAATTCAGTTTTTTTTTCTAATTCATATTTTTGTTTTTTTTGCTAATTCAGATTTTTTTTTTCTAATTCATTTTTTTTTTTTTTTGCTAATTCATATTTTTTTTATTTTTTTTCTAATTCATATTTTTTTTTGCTAATTCACATTTTTTTTTGCTAATTCAGATTTTTTGGTTTTTTTTGCTAATTTTTTTTTGCTAATTCAGATTTTTTTTTTAATTCATATTTTTTTGCTAATTCATTTTTTTTTTTTTTTATAATTCATATTTTTTTTTTTTTTTTTTTTTTGCTAATTCAGATTTTTTTTTTGCTCATTCATTTTTTTTTTTTTTTTGCTAATTCATATTTTTTTTTTCTAATTCATACTTTTTTTTCCTAATTCAGATTTTTATTTTTATTTTCTAATTCATATTTTTTTATTTTTTGCTAATTCAGTTTTTTTTTTCTAATTCATATTTTTGTTTTTTGTTTTTTTTCTAATTCATATTTTTGTTTTTTTTTTTTGCTAATTCAGTTTTTTTTTCTAATTCATATTTTTTTGCTAATTCATATTTTTTTTGCTAATTCAAATTTTTTTCTTTTTTTTTGCTAATTCATATTTTTTTTTTCTAATTCATATTTTTTTTTGCTAATTCAGATTTTTTTTATTTTTTTTTCTAATTCATTTTTTTTTTTTTTTTGCTAATTCAGATTTTTTTTCTATTTTTTTTTTTTTTTTTTTTTGCTAATTCAGATTTTTTTTGCTCATTCATATTTTTTTTTCTAATTCATTTTTTTTTTTAATTCAGATTTTTTTTGCACATTCATATTATTTTTTTTTGCTAATTCATATTTTTTTTTCTAATTCATATTTTTTTTTGCTAATTCACATTTTTTTCTTTTTTTTTTCTAATTCTTATTTTTTTTTTTAATTAATTTTTTTTTTTTTGCTAATTCAGATTTTTTTTTTTTTGCTAATTCAGATTTTTTTTTTTTTTTTTTTGCTAATTCAGATTTTTTTTTGTTTTTGCTAATTTTAATTTTTTTTTTTTGCTAATTCATATTTTTTTGCTAATTCATATTTTTTTTTCTAATTCATATTTTTTTTTTGCTCATTCATATTTTTTTTTGCTAATTCATATTTTTTTTTTTCTAATTCATGTTTTTTTTTTTTTTTTGCTCATTCAGATTTTTTTTTTTCTAATTCATATTTTTTTTTTTGCTAATTCAGATTTTTTTTGCTAATTCAGATTTTTTTTTTGTTCTAATTTTTTTTTGCTAATTTTTATTTTTTTTTTTGCTAATTCAGATATTTTTTTTTTTGCTAATTCAGATTTTTTTTTCTAATTTTTTTTTTTTTTTTTTTTTTGCTAATTCAGATTTTGTTTTGCTAATTCAGACTTATTTTTTTTTTGCTAATTCATATTTTTTTTTTCTAATTAATTTTTTTTTTTTTTCATATTTTTTTTTATTTTTTTTCTAATTCATATTTTTTTTTTTGCTAATTCACATTTTTTTCTTTTTTTTTTTTGCTAATTCATATTTTTTTTTTCTAATTAATTTTTTTTGCTAATTCAGATTTTTTTTTTGCTCATTCATATTTTTTTTTTTTTTGCTAATTCATTTTTTTTTTTTTTTTTTGCTAATTCTTATTTTTTATTTTTTTTTCTAATTCAGATTTTTTTTTTGCTCATTCATATTTTTTTTTTTTTGCTAATTCATATTTTTTTTTTCTAATTCATATTTTTTTTTTTCCTAATTAAGATTTTTATTTTTTTTTTCTAATTCATATTTTTTTTCTAATTCATGTTTTTGTTTTTTTTTTTTGCTAATTCAGTTTTTTTTTTTTTTTTTTTTTTTTTTTGCTTTTCAGATTTTTTTTTGCTAATTCTTATTTTTTATTTTTTTTCTAATTCATTTTTTTTTGCTAATTCATTTTTTTTTTTGCTAATTCAGATTTTTTTTTTGCTAATTCAGATTTTTTTTGCTAATTTTTATTTTTTTTTGCTCATTCATATTTTTTTTTTTTTGGTAATTCATATTTTTTTCTAATTCATATTTTTTTTTTTTTTGCTAAATCACATTTTTTTCTTTTTTTTTTTGCTAATTCTTATTTTTAATTTTTTTTCTAATTCATTTTTTTTTTGCTAATTCAGATTTTTTTTGCTAATTCAGATTTTTTTTCTAATTCATATTTTTTGCTAATTCATATTTTTTTTTCTAATTATTTTTTTTTTTTTTTTTTTGCTAATTCAGATTTTTTTTGCTCATTCATATTTTTTTTTTTGCTAATTCATATTTTTTTTTTTTATTTTTTTCTAATTCATATTTTTTTTTTTTGATAATTCAGATTTTTTTTATTTTTTTTTCTAATTCATATTTTTTTTTTGCTAATTCAGATTTTTTTTTCTAATTAATTTTTTTTTTTGCTAATTCATTTTTTTTTTCTAATTATTTTTTTTTTTTTTTTGCTAATTCAGATTTTTTTTTTGCTCATTCATATTTTTTTTTTTGCTAATTCATATTTTTTTTTGCTAATTCAGATTTTATTTATTTTTTTTTCTAATTCATATTTTTTTTTCTAATTCATATTTTTTGCTAATTCGGATTTTTTTTCTAATATTTTTTTTTGCTAATTAGATTTTTTTTTTGCTAATTCTTATTTTTTTTTTTTTTTTTGCTAATTCTTATTTTTTATTTTTTTTCTAATTCATTTTTTTTGCTAATTGATATTTTTTTTTTTTTTTTTTTTGCTAATTCAGATTTTTTTTTTTTGCTAATTCAAATTTTTTTGTTAATTCATATTTTTTTTTCTAATTCATATTTTTGTTTTTGCTAATTCAGATTTTTATTTTTTTTTTAATTTTTTTTTGCTAATTCAGATTTTTTTTTTTCTAATTCATATTTTTTTTTTTTTTGCTAATTCAGATTTTTTTTCTAATATTTTTTTTTTTTGCTAATTCAGATTTTTTTTTTCTAATTCATATATTTTTTTTTTTTGCTAATTCATATTTTTTTTTATTTTTTTCTAATTCATATTTTTTTTTTGATAATTCAGATTTTTTTTATTTTTTTTCTAATTCATATTTTTTTTTGCTAATTCAAATTTTTTTTTTCTAATTCATTTTTTTTTTTTTTTTTTTTTGCTAATTCAATTTTTTTTTTTTTTTTTTGCTAATTCATATATTTATTTTTTTTTCTAATTAATATTTTTGTTTTTTTCCTAATTCAGATTTTTATTTTTTTTTTCTAATTCCTATTTTTTTTATTTTTTGCTAATTCAGTTTTCTTTTTTTTCTAATTCATATTTTTGTTTTTTTTTTCTAATTCAGATTTTTTTTTTTGCTAATTCTTATTTTTTATTTTTTTTCTAATTCATTTTTTTTTCTAATTGATATTTTTTTTTTTTTTTTTTGCTAATTCAGATTTTTTTTTTTTGCTAATTCAAATTTTTTTGGTAATTCATATTTTTTTTTCTAATTCATATTTTTGTTTTTGCTAATTCAGATTTTTATTTTTTTTTTAATTTTTTTTTGCTAATTCAGATTTTTTTTTTTAATTCCTATTTTTTTTATTTTTGCTAATTCAGTTTTCTTTTTTTTCTAATTCATATTTTTGTTTTTTTTTGCTAATTCAGATTTTTTTTTTGCTAATTCTTATTTTTTATTTTTTTTCTAATTCATTTTTTTTGCTAATTGATATTTTTTTTTTTTGCTAATTCAGATTTTTTTTTTTTTTGCTAATTCAAATTTTTTTGCTAATTCATATTTTTTTTTTCTAATTCATATTTTTGTTTTTGCTAATTCAGATTTTTATTTTTTTTTTAATTTTTTTTTTGCTAATTCAGATTTTTTTTTTCTAATTCATATTTTTTTTTTTTTGCTAATTCAGATTTTTTTTCTAATATTTTTTTTTTTTTTTGCTAATTCAGATTTTTTTTTCTAATTCATATATTTTTTTTTTTTTTGCTAATTCATATTTTTTTTTCTAATTAATTTTTTTTTTTTTGCTAATTCAGATTTTTTTTTTGCTCATTCATATTTTTTTTTTTTTTGTTAATTCATATTTTTTTTTTATTTTTTTCTAATTCATATTTTTTTTTGCTAAATCACATTTTTTTCTTTTTTTTTTTGCTAATTCTTATTTTTTATTTTTTTTCTAATTCAGATTTTTTTTTTTTGCTAATTCAGATTTTTTTGTTTTTTTTTTGCTAATTAATTTTTTTTTTTTTTGCTAATTCATATTTTTTTTTCTAATTCATATTTTTTTTTCCTAATTCAGATTTTTATTTTTTTTTCTAATTCATATTTTTTTTCTAATTCATATTTTTTTTTTTTGCTAATTCAGAATTTTTTTTTTTGCTTATTCAGATTTTTTTTTGCTAATTCTTATTTTTTATTTTTTTTTCTAATTCATTTTTTTTGCTAATTCATATTTTTTTCTTTTTTTTTTGCTAATTCAGATTTTTTTTTTTGCTAATTCAGATTTTTTTTGCTAATTTTTATTTTTTTTTGCTCACACATATTTTTTTTTTTTTTGGTAATTCATATTTTTTTCTAATTCATATTTTTTTTTTGCTAATCACATTTTTTTCTTTTTTTTTTTGCTAATTCTTATTTTTAATTTTTTTTTTTCTAATTCATTTTTTTTTTTGCTAATTCAGATTTTTTTTTTGCTAATTCAGATTTTTTTTTTCTCATTCATATTTTTTTTTTGCTAATTCAAATTTTTTTTTTATTTTTTTCTAATTCATATTTTTTTTTTGCTATTCAGATTTTTTTTTCTAATTCATTTTTTTTTTTTTTTGCTAATTCATTTTTTTTTCTAATTATTTTTTTTTTTGCTAATTCAGATTTTTTTTTTCTCATTCATATTTTTTTTTTTGCTAATTCATATTTTTTTTTTTGCTAATTCAGATTTTATTTATTTTTTTTTCTAATTCACATTTTTTGCTAATTCAGATTTTTTTTTCTAATTCATATTTTTTGCTAATTCAGATTTTTTTTCTAATATTTTTTTTGCTAATTCAGATTTTTTTTTTTTGCTAATTCTTATTTTTTATTTTTTTTCTAATCCTTTTTTTTTTTTTTTTTTTTTTTTTTTTTTTTTTTTTTTTTTTTTTTTTTATGCTAATTCAGATTTTTTTTTTTTTTGCTAATTCAAATTTTTTTTTTCTAATTCATATTTTTGTTTTTTTCCTAATTCAGATTTTTATTTTTTTTTTCTAATTCCTATTTTTTTTTATTTTTTGCTAATTCAGTTTTTTTTTCTAATTCATATTTTTGTTTTTTTTTTGCTAATTCAGATGTTTTTTTTGCTAATTCAGATATTTTTTTTTTTTTGCTAATTCGGATTTTTTTTCTTATTATTTTTTTTTTTTTTTCCTAATTCAGATTTTGTTTTGCTAATTCAGGCTTATTTTTTTTTTTGCTAATTCATATTTTTTTTTTCTAATTAATTTTTTTTTTTTTTGCTAATTCAAAATTTTTTTTTTTCTCATTCATATTTTTTTTAATTTTTTTCTAATTCATATTTTTTTTTTTTGCTAATTCACATTTTTTTCTTTTTTTTTTTTGCTAATTCATATTTTTTTTTTCTAATTATTTTTTTTTGCTAATTCAGATTTTTTTTTTGCTCATTCATATTTTTTTTTTTGCTAATTCATTTTTTTTTTTTTTTGCTAATTCTTATTTTTTATTTTTTTTCTAATTCAGATTTTTTTTTTTGCTAATTCAGATATTTTTGTTTTTTTTTTGCTAATTTTTTTTTTTTGCTAATTCAGATTTTTTTTCTAATTCATATTTTTTTGCTAATTCATTTTTTTTTCAAATTTATATTTTTTTTTTTTTTTTGCTAATTCAAATTTTTTTTTTGCTCATTCATTTTTTTTTTTTTTTGCTAATTCATATTTTTTTTTTCTAATTCATATTTTTTTTTTCCTAATTCAGATTTTTATTTTTTTTTCTAATTCATATATTTTTTCTAATTCATATTTTTTGCTATTCATATTTTTTTTTCTAATTATTTTTTTTTTTTTTTGCTAATTCAGATTTTTTTTGCTCATTCATATTTTTTTTTTTGCTAATTCATATTTTTTTTTATTTTTTTCTAATTCATATTTTTTTTTTGATAATTCAGATTTTTTTTATTTTTTTTTCTAATTCATATTTTTTTTTTTGCTAATTCAGATTTTTTTTTCTAATTCATTTTTTTTTTGCTAATTCATTTTTTTTTTCTAATTATTTTTTTTTTTTTTTTTTGCTAATTCAGATTTTTTTTTGCTCATTCATATTTTTTTTTTTTTGCTAATTCATATTTTTTTTTTGCTAATTCAGATTTCATTTTTTTTTTTCTAATTCATATTTTTTTTTTTACTAATTCATATTTTTTGCTAATTCGGATTTTTTTTCTAATATTTTTTTTGCTAATTCCGATTTTTTTTTGCTAATTCTTATTTTTTTTTTTTTTTGCTAATTCAATTTTTTTTTTTTTTTTTTTTTTTGCTAATTCATATATTTATTTTTTTTCTAATTAATATTTTTGTTTTTTTCCTAATTCAGATTTTTATTTTTTTTTTCTAATTCCTATTTTTTTTATTTTTTGCTAATTCAGTTTTCTTTTTTTTTCTAATTCATATTTTTGTTTTTTTTGCTAATTCTTATTTTCTATTTTTTTTCTAATTCATTTTTTTTGCTAATTGATATTTTTTTTTTTTTTGCTAATTCAGATTTTTTTTTTTTTGCTAATTCAAATTTTTTTGCTAATTCATATTTTTTTTTCTAATTCATATTTTTGTTTTTGCTAATTCAGATTTTTATTTTTTTTAAATTTTTTTTGCTAATTCAGATTTTTTTTTCTAATTCATATTTTTTTTTTTTTTTGCTAATTCAGATTTTTTTTCAAATATTTTTTTTTTTTGCTAATTCAGATTTTTTTTTTTCTAATTCATATATTTTTTTTTTTTGCTAATTCATATTTTTTTTTTTTATTTTTTTCTAATTCATATTTTTTTTTTGATAATTCAGATTTTTTTTATTTTTTTTCTAATTCATATTTTTTTTTGCTAATTCATATTTTTTTTTTCTAATTATTTTTTATTGCTAATTCAGATTTTTTTTTGCTAATTCTTATTTTTTATTTTTTTTCTAATTCATTTTTTTTGCTAATTGATATTTTTTGCTAATTGATATTTTTTTGCTAATTCAGATTTTTTTTTTTTGCTAATTCAAATTTTTTTCTTTTTTTTTTTGCTAATTCATATTTTTTTTTCTAATTCATATTTTTGTTTTTGCTAATTCAGATTTTTATTTTTTTTTTTCTAATTCATATTTTTTTTTTTTGCTAATTCAGATTTTTTTTTTCTAATTCATTTTTTTTTTGCTAATTCAGAATTTTTTTCTAATATTTTTTTTTTTGCTAATTCAGATTTTTTTTTTTTAATTCACATATTTTTTTTTTTTTTGCTAATCCATATTTTTTTTTCTAATTCATTTTTTTTTTTTTGCTAATTCAGATTTTTTTTTTGCTCATTCATATTTTTTTTTTTTTTGCTAATTCATTTTTTTTTATTTTTTTCTAATTCATATTTTTTTTTTGCTAATTCACATTTTTTTCTTTTTTTTTCTAATTCTTATTTTTTATTTTTTTTTCTAATTCATTTTTTTTTTGCTAATTCAGATTTTTTTTTTGCTAATTCAGATTTTTTTTTTTTTGCTAATTCAGATTTTTTTTTTGTTTTTGCTAATTTTAATTTTTTTTTTTGCTAATTCAGATTTTTTTTTCTAATTCATATTTTTTTGCTAATTCATATTTTTTTTCTTCTAATTCATATTTTTTTTTCTTTTGCTAATTCAGATTTTTTTTGCTCATTCATATTTTTTTTTGCTAATTCATATTTTTTTTTCTAATTCATGTTTTTGCTCATTCAGATTTTTTTTTTCTAATTCATATTTTTTTTTTTTTGCTAATTCAGATTGTTTTTTTTTTCTAATTCATATTTTTTTTTTTTTTTTTACTAATTCAGATTTTTTTGCTCATTCATTATTTTTTTTTTTGCTAATTCAGATTTTTTTTTTGTTCTAATTTTTTTTTTGCTAATTTTTATTTTTTTTTTGCTCATTCATATTTTTTTTTCCTACTTCATATTTTTTTTTTTCTAATTCATATTTTTTTTTGCTAATTCACATTTTTTTCTTTTTTGTTTTAATTCTTATTTTTTATTTTTTTTTCTAATTCTTTTTTTTTTTTTTTGCTAATTCAGATTTTTTTTTTTTTTTGCTAATTCAGATTTTTTTTTTCTAATTCATATTTTTGTTTTTTTTTTTGCTAATTCAGATTTTTTTTTTTTTTTTTTTTGCTATTCATTATTTTTTTTTGCTAATTCATACTTTTTTTTTTGCTAATTCATATTTTTTTTTCTAATTAATTTTTTTTTTCTAATTAATTTTTTTTTTTTGCTAATTCAGATTTTTTTTTGCTCATTCATATTTTTTTTAATTTTTTTCTAATTCATATTTTTTTTTTTTGCTAATTCACATTTTTTTTTGTTTTTTTTTTTGCTAATTCTTATTTTTTATTTTTTTTTTCTAATTCAGATTTTTTTTTTGCTAATTCAGATTTTTTTGTTTTTTTTTGCTAATTTTTTTTTTTTTTTGCTAATTCAGATTTTTGTTTCTAATTCATATTTTTTTGCTAATTCATATTTTTTTTTTCAAATTCATATTTTTTTTTTTTCTAATTCAGATTTTTTTTTTGCCTATTCATATTTTTTTTTTTGCTAATTCTTATTTTTTTTTCTAATTCGTATTTTTTTTTCCTAATTCAGATTTTTTTTTTTTCTAATTCATATTTTTTTTTCTAATTCATATTTTTTATTTTTTTTTCTAATTAATTTTTTTTTGCTAATTCATTTTTTTTTTTTTTTTTTTTTTGCTAATTCAGATTTTTTTTTGCTAATTTTTATTTTTTTTTTGCTCATTCATATTTTTTTTTTGGTAATTCATATTTTTTTCTAATTCATATTTTTTTTGCTAAATCACATTTTTTTCTTTTTTTTTTGCTAATTCTTATTTTTAATTTTTTTTTCTAATTAATTTTTTTTTTTTTGCTAATTCAGATTTTTTTTGCTAATTCAGATTTTTTTTTTTTCTAATTCATATTTTTTGCTAATTCATATTTTTTTTTCTAATTATTTTTTTTTTTTTTTTGCTAATTCAGATTTTTTTTGCTCATTTATATTTTTTTTTTTGCTAATTCATATTTTTATTTTTTTATTTTTTTCTAATTCATATTTTTTTTTTTTGATAATTCAGATTTTTTTTATTTTTTTTTTCTATTTCTTTTTTTTTTTTTTGCTAATTCAGATTTTTTTTTCTAATTCATTTTTTTTTTGCTAATTCATTTTTTTTTCTAATTATTTTTTTTTTTTTTTTTTTGCTAATTCAGATTTTTTTTTTTTGCTCGTTCATATTTTTTTTTTTTTTGCTAATTCATATTTTTTTTTGCTAATTCAGATTTTATTTTATTTTTTTTCTAATTCATATTTTTTGCTAATTCAGATTTTTTTTTCTAATATTTTTTTTGCTAATTCATATTTTTTTTTTTTTTCTAATTCATATTTTTGTTTTTGCTAATTCAGATTTTTATATTTTTTTCTAATTCATATTTTTTTTTGCTAATTCAGATTTTTTTTTTCTAATTCGTTTTTTTTTTTTTTTTGCTAATTCAGATTTTTTTTCTAATATTTTTTTTTTGCTAATTCAGATTTTTTTTTTGCTCATTCATATTTTTTTTTTTGCTAATTCATATTTTTTTTTTATTTTTTTCTAATTCATATTTTTTTTTTTGCTAATTCAAATTTTTTTCTTTTTTTTTTTTTGCTAATTCTTATTTTTTATTTTTTTTTCTAATTCAGATTTTTTTTTTTTGCTAATTCAGATTTTTTTGTTTTTTTTTTTGCTAATTAATTTTTTTTTTTTTCTAATTCATATTTTTTTTTCTAATTCATATTTTTTTTTTCTAATTAAGATTTTTATTTTTTTTTCTAATTCATATTTTTTTTCTAATTCATATTTTTTTTTTTTGCTAATTCAAATTTTTTTTTTTTTTTTTTTTTTTGCTTATTCAGATTTTTTTTTGCTAATTCTTATTTTTTATTTTTTTTTTCTAAGTCATTTTTTTTGCTAATTCATATTTTTTTCTTTTTTTTTGCTAATTCAGATTTTTTTTTTGCTAATTCAGATTTTTTTGCTAATTTTTATTTTTTTTTGCTCACACATATTTTTTTTTTTTTTTTTGGTAATTCATATTTTTTTCTAATACCTTTTTTTTTTTTTGCTAAATCACATTTTTTTCTTTTTTTTTGCTAATTCTTATTTTTAATTTTTTTTTTCTAATTCATTTTTTTTTTTTGATAATTCAGATTTTTTTTTTGCTAATTCAGATTTTTTTTTCTAATTCATAGTTTTTGCTAATTCATATTTTTTTTTTCTAATTATTTTTTTTGCTAATTCAGATTTTTTTTTGCTCATTCATATTTTTTTTTTTGCTAATTCATATTTTTTTTTTATTTTTTTCTAATTCATATTTTTTTTTTGATAATTCAGATTTTTTTTATTTTTTTTTTGTAATTCATATTTTTTTTTTGCTAATTCAGATTTTTTTTTTCTAATTCATTTTTTTTTTTTTTTGCTAATTCATTTTTTTTTTCTAATTATTTTTTTTTGCTAATTCAGATTTTTTTTTTGCTCATTCATATTTTTTTTTTGCTAATTCATATTTTTTTTTTGCTAATTCAGATTTTATTTATTTTTTTTTATAATTCATATTTTTTGCTAATTCAGATTTTTTTTTCTAATTCATATTTTTTGCTAATTCAGATTTTTTTTTCTAATATTTTTTTTTGCTAATTCAGATTTTTTTTTGCTAATTCTTATTTTTTATTTTTTTTCTAATTCATTTTTTTTGCTAATTGAAATTTTTTTTTTTTTTTTTTTGCTAATTCAGATTTTTTTTTTTTTTTGCTAATTCAAATTTTTTTCTTTTTTTTTTTGCTAATTCATATTTTTTTTTTCTAATTCATATTTTTGTTTTTGCTAATTCAGATTTTTATTTTTTTTTTCTAATTCATATTTTTTTTTTTGCTAATTCAGATTTTTTTTTTCTAATTCATTGTTTTTTTGCTAATTCAGAATTTTTTTCTAATATTTTTTTTTTCCTAATTCAGATTTTTTTTTTTTTAATTCATATATTTTTTTTTTTTTGCTAATCCATATTTTTTTTTTCTAATTCATTTTTTTTTTTTTGCTAATTCAGATTTTTTTTTTGCTCATTCATATTTTTTTTTTTTTTGCTAATTCATATTTTTTTTTTTATTTTTTTCTAATTCATATTTTTTTTTTGCTAATTCACATTTTTTTCTTTTTTTTTCTAATTCTTATTTTTTATTCTTTTTTCTAATTCATTTTTTTTTTGCTAATTCAGATTTTTTTTTTGCTAATTCAGATTTTTTTTTTTTTGCTAATTCAGATTTTTTTTTTGTTTTTGCTAATTTTAATTTTTTTTTTTGCTAATTCAGATTTTTTTTTCTAATTCATATTTTTTTGCTAATTCATATTTTTTTTCTTCTAATTCATATGTTTTTTTTCTTTTGCTAATTCAGATTTTTTTTGCTCATTCATATTTTTTTTTGCTAATTCAGATTTTTTTTTTTCTAATTCATATTTTTTTTTTTTGCTAATTCAGATTTTTTTTTTTCTAATTCATATTTTTGTTTTTTTTTGCTAATTCAGATTTTTTTTTTTTTTTTTTTGCTCATTCATTATTTTTTTTTTTTTGCTAATTCAGATTTTTTTTTTGTTCTAATTTTTTTTTGCTAATTTTTATTTTTTTTTTGCTCATTCATATTTTTTTTTCCTACTTCATATTTTTTTTTTTAATTCATATTTTTTTTTGCTAATTCACATTTTTTTCTTTTTTTTTTTAATTCTTATTTTTTATTTTTTTTTCTAATTTTTTTTTTTTTTTTTGCTAATTCAGATTTTTTTTTTTTTTTTTTTTTTTTGCTAATTCAGATTTTTTTTTTTTCTAATTCATATTTTGGTTTTTTTTTTTTTGGTAATTCAGATTTTTTTTTTTTGCTATTCATTATTTTTTTTTGCTAATTCATATTTTTTTTTTTGCTAATTCATATTTTTTTTTCTAATTAATTTTTTTTTTCTAATTAATTTTTTTTTTTTTTGCTAATTCAGATTTTTTTTTGCTCATTCATATTTTTTTTAATTTTTTTCTAATTCATATTTTTTTTTTTTTGCTAATTCACATTTTTTTTTTGTTTTTTTTTGCTAATTCTTATTTTTTATTTTTTTTTTTCTAATTCAGATTTTTTTTTTTGCTAATTCAGATTTTTTTGTTTTTTTTTGCTAATTTTTTTTTTTTTTTTGCTAATTCAGATTTTTTTTTTCTAATTCATATTTTTTTGCTAATTCATATTTTGTTTTTTCAAATTCATATTTTTTTTTTTTTGCTAATTCAGATTTTTTTTTTGCCCATTCATATTTTTTTTTTTGCTAATTCATATTTTTTTTTCTAATTCATATTTTTTTTCCTAATTCAGATTTTTTTTTTTTCTAATTCATATTTTTTTTTCTAATTCATATTTATGTTTTTTTTTTGCTAATTCAGATTTTTTTTTTTTTTTTTTTTTTTTTTTTTGCTTATTCAGATTTTTTTTGCTAATTCTTATTTTTTATTTTTTTTTCTAATTAATTTTTTTTTGCTAATTCATTTTTTTTTTTTTTTTTTTTTTTGCTAATTCAGATTTTTTTTGCTAATTTTTAATTTTTTTTTGCTCATTCATATTTTTTTTTTTGGTAATTCATATTTTTTTCTAATTCATATTTTTTTTTGCTAAATCACATTTTTTTCTTTTTTTTTTGCTAATTCTTATTTTTAATTTTTTTTTCTAATTCATTTTTTTTTTTTTGCTAATTCAGATTTTTTTTTGCTAATTCAGATTTTTTTTTTCTAATTCATATTTTTTGCTAATTCATATTTTTTTTTTCTAATTATTTTTTTTTTTTTTTGCTAATTCAGATTTTTTTTGCTCATTTATATTTTTTTTTTTGCTAATTCATATTTTTATTTTTTTATTTTTTTCTAATTCATTTTTTTTTTTTTGATAATTCAGATTTTTTTTATTTTTTTTTCTATTTCTTTTTTTTTTTTGCTAATTCAGATTTTTTTTTTCTAATTAATTTTTTTTTTGCTAATTCATTTTTTTTTTCTACTTATTTTTTTTTTTTTTTTTGCTAATTCAGATTTTTTTTTTTTGCTCGTTCATATTTTTTTTTTTGCTAATTCATATTTTTTTTTTTGCTAATTCAGATTTTATTTTATTTTTTTTCTAATTCATATTTTTTGCTAATTCAGATTTTTTTTTCTAATATTTTTTTTGCTAATTCATATTTTTTTTTTTTTCTAATTCATATTTTTGTTTTTGCTAATTCAGATTTGTATATTTTTTTCTAATTCATATTTTTTTTTTTGCTAATTCAGATTTTTTTTTTCTAATTCATTTTTTTTTCTGCTAATTCAGATTTTTTTTCTAATATTTTTTTTTTTTTGCTAATTCAGATTTTTTTTTTCTAATTCATATATTTTTTTTTTTTGCTAATTCATATTTTTTTTTTCTAATTAATTTTTTTTTTTTTTGCTAATTCAGATTTTTTTTTTGCTCATTCATATTTTTTTTTTTTGCTAATTCATATTTTTTTTTTTTTTCTAATTCATATTTTTTTTTTGCTAATTCACATTTTTTTTGTTTTTTTTTTTGCTAATTAATTTTTTTTTTTTGCTAATTCAGATTTTTTTTTGCTCATTCATATTTTTTTTTAATTTTTTTCTAATTCATATTTTTTTTTGCTAATTCACATTTTTTTTTTGCTAATTCTAATTTTTTTTCTAATTCAGATTTTTTTTTTTGCTAATTCAGATTTTTTTGTTTTTTTTTTGCTAATTTTTTTTTTTTTTTTTTTTTTGCTTATTCAGATTTTTTGTTCTAATTCATATTTTTTTGCTAATTCATATTTTTTTTTTTCAAATTCATATTTTTTTTTTTTGCTAATTCAGATTTTTTTTTGCTCATTCATATTTTTTTTTTGCTAATTCATATTTTTTTTCTAATTTATATTTTTTTTTCCTAATTCAGATTTTTATTTTTTTTTTTCTAATTCATATTTTTGTTTTTTTTTTTGCTAATTCAGATTTTTTTTTGCTAATTCAGATTTTTTTTTTCTAATTTATATTTTTTGCTAATTCATATTTTTTTTTTTTTTTTTTTGCTAATTCAGATTTTTTTTTGCTCATTCATATTTTTTTTTTTTGCTAATTCATATTTTTTTCTAATCTTTTTTGCTAATTCTTATTTTTTATTTTTTTTTCTAATTCAGATTTTTTTTGCTAATTCATATTTTTTTGTTTTTTTTTTGCTAATTTTTTTTTTTTTTTTTTTTGCTAATTCAGATTTTTTTTTTCTAATTCATATTTTTTTCCTAATTCATATTATTTTTTTTCTAATTCATATTTTTTTTTTTGCTAATTCATATTTTTTTTTCTAAGTCATATTTTTTTTATTTGCTAATTCATTTTTTTTCTAATTATTTTTTTTTTTTTTTTTTGCTAATTCAGATTTTTTTTGCTCATTCATATTTTTTTTTTTGCTAATTCATATTTTTTTTTTATTTTTTTCTAATTCATATTTTTTTTTTTGATAATTCAGATTTTTTTTATTTTATTTTTCTAATTCATATTTTTTTTTGCTAATTCATATTTTTTTTTCTAATTCATATTTTTTTTTCCTAATTCAGATTTTTATTTTTTTTTTGCTAATTCAGATTTTTTTTTTCTAATTCATATTTTTTGCTAATTCATATTTTTTTTTCTAATTATTTTTTTTTGCTAATTCAGATTTTTTTTTGCTCATTCATATTTTTTTTTTGCTAATTCATATTTTCTTTTTATTTTTTTCTAATTCATATTTTTTTTTTTTGGTAATTCAGATTTTTTTTATTTTTTTTTCTAATTCATATTTTTTGTTTTGCTAATTCAAATTTTTTTTTTTTCTAATTCATTTTTTTTTTTGCTAATTCAATTTTTTTTTTTTTTTTTTTTTTTGCGAATTCATATATTTATTTTTTTTTCTAATTAATATTTTTGTTTTTTTCCTAATTCAGATTTTTATTTTTTTTTTAATTCCTATTTTTTTTATTTTTTGCTAATTCAGTTTTCTTTTTTTTCTAATTCATATTTTTGTTTTTTTTTGCTAATTCAGATTTTTTTTTTGCTAATTCTTATTTTTTATTTTTTTTCTAATTCATTTTTTTTGCTAATTGATATTTTTTTTTTATTTTTTTTTTTTGCTAATTCAGATTTTCTGTTTTTTTGCTAATTCAAATTTTTTTGCTAATTCATATTTTTTTCTTCTAATTCATTTTTTTTTTTTGTATATTCAGATTTTTTTTTTTGCTAATTCAGATTTTTTTTTTCTAATTCATATTTTTTGCTAATTCATATTTTTTTTTCTAATTATTTTTTTTGCTAATTCAGATTTTTTTTTGCTCATTCATATTTTTTTTTTTGCTAATTCATATTTTTTTTTTTTATTTTTTTCTAATTCATATTTTTTTTTTGATAATTCAGATTTTTTTTATTTTTTTTTATAATTCATATTTTTTTTTTGCTAATTCAGATTTTTTTTTTCTAATTCATATTTTTTTTTTTACTAATTCATTTTTTTTTCTAATTATTTTTTTTTTTTGCTAATTCAGATTTTTTTTTTGCTCATTCATATTTTTTTTTTGCTAATTCATATTTTTTTTTTGCTAATTCAGATTTTATTTATTTTTTTTTCTAATTCATATTTTTTGCTAATTCAGATTTTTTTTTCTAATATTTTTTTTGCTAATTCAGATTTTTTTTTTGCTAATTCTTATTTTTTATTTTTTTTTCTAATCCTTTTTTTTTTTTTTTTTTTTAATTTTTTTTTTTTTTTTTTGCTAATTCAAATTTTTTTTTTTTCTAATTCATATTTTTGTTTTTTTCCTAATTCAGATTTTTATTTTTTTTTTCTAATTCCTATTTATTTTTATTTTTTGCTAATTCAGTTTTTTTTTCTAATTCATATTTTTGTTTTTTTTTTCTAATTCAGATGTTTTTTTTGCTAATTCTTATTTTTTATTTTTTTTCTAATTCATTTTTTTTGCTAATTGGTTTTTTTTTTTGTAATTGATATTTTTTTTTTTTTTTTTTTTTGCTAATTCAGATTTTTTTTTTTTTTTTTGCTAATTCAAATTTTTTTCTTTTTTTTTGCTAATTCATATTTTTTTTTCTAATTCATATTTTTGTTTTTGCTAATTCAGATTTTTATTTTTTTTTTCTAATTCATATTTTTTTTTTTTTGCTAATTCAGATTTTTTTTTTAATTCATTTTTTTTTTTTTGCTAATTCAGAATTTTTTTCTAATATTTTTTTTTCCTAATTCATATTTTTTTTTTTTTAATTCATATTTTTTTTTGCTAATCCATATTTTTTTTTCTAATTAATTTTTTTTTGCTAATTCAGATTTTTTTTTTGCTCATTCATATTTTTTTTTTTTTGCTAATTCATATTTTTTTTTTATTTTTTTCTAATTCATATTTTTTTTTGCTAATTCACATTTTTTTGTTTTTTTTCTAATTCTTATTTTTTATTTTTTTTTTTCTAATTCATTTTTTTTTGCTAATTCAGATTTTTTTTTTGCTCATTCAAATTTTTTTTTAATTTTTTTCTAATTCATATTTTTTTTTTTTGCTAATTCACATTTTTTTTTTGTTTTTTTTTGCTAATTCTTATTTTTTATTTTTTTTTCTAATTCAGATTTTTTTTTTTGCTAATTCAGATTTTTTTGTTTTTTTTTTGCTAATTTTTTTTGCTAATTCAGATTTTTTTTTCTAATTCATATTTTTTTGCTAATTCATATTTTTTTTTTTCAAATTCATATTTTTTTTTTGTTGCTAATTCAGATTTTTTTTTGCCCATTCATATTTTTTTTTTGCTAATTCATATTTTTTTTTCTAATTCATATTTTTTTTTCCTAATTCAGATTTTTATTTTTTTTTCTAATTCATATTTTTTTTTGTAATTCATATTTTTGTTTTTTTTTTTTTGCTAATTCAGATTTTTTTTTTTTATTTTTTTTTGCTTATTCAGATTTTTTTTTGCTAATTCTTATTTTTTATTTTTTTTCTAATTAATTTTTTTTTTGATAATTCATATTTTTTTTTTTTATTTTTTTTTTTTTTTTTTTTTGCTAATTCAGATTTTTTTTTGCTAATTCAGATTTTTTTTGCTAATTTTTATTTTTTTTTGCTCATTCATATTTTTTTTTTTGTAATTCATATTTTTTTCTAATTCATATTTTTTTTTTTTGCTAAATCACATTTTTTTCTTTTTTTTTTGCTAATTCTTATTTTTAATTTTTTTTTTCTAATTCATTTTTTTTTTTTGCTAATTCAGATTTTTTTTGCTAATTCAGATTTTTTTTTTTTCTAACCCATATTTTTTGCTAATTCATATTTTTTTTTCTAATTATTTTTTTTTTTTTTTGCTAATTCAGATTTTGTTTGCTCATTCATATTTTTTTTTTGCTAATTCAGATTTTATTTTTTTTTTTCTAATTCATATTTTTTGCTAATTCAGATTTTTTTTTCTAATATTTTTTTTGCTAATTCATTTTTTTCTTTCTAATTCATATTTTTGTTTTTGATAATTCAGATTTTTTTTATTTTTTTTTCTATTTCTTTTTTTTTTTGCTAATTCAGATTTTTTTTTTCTAATTCATTTTTTTTTTGCTAATTCATTTTTTTTCTAATTATTTTTTTTTTTTTTTTTTTGCTAATTCAGATTTTTTTTTTGCTCGTTCATATTTTTTTTTTTTTTGCTAATTCATATTTTTTTTTGCTAATTCAGATTTTATTTTTTTTTTTCCTAATTCATATTTTATGCTAATTCAGATTTTTTTTTCTAATATTTTTTTTGCTAATTCATTTTTTTCTTCTAATTCATATTTTTGTTTTTGCTAATTCAGATTTTTATATTTTTTTCTAATTCATATTTTTTTTTTTGCTAATTCAGATTTTTTTTTTCTAATTAATTTTTTTTTTTTTTTGCTAATTCAGATTTTTTTTCTAATATTTTTTTTTTTTTTGCTAATTCAGATTTTTTTTTTTCTAATTCATATATTTTTTTTTTTTGCTAATTCATATTTTTTTTTTTCTAATTAATTTTTTTTTTTGCTAATTCAGATTTATTTTCTAATATTTTTTTTTTTTTGCTAATTCAGATTTTTTTTTTTTCTAATTCATATATTTTTTTTTTTTGCTAATTCATATTTTTTTTTTCTAATTAATTTTTTTTTTTTGCTAATTCATATTTTTTTTTTATTTTTTTCTAATTCATATTTTTTTTTTGCTAATTCACATTTTTTTTTTTTTTTGCTAATTCTTATTTTTTATTTTTTTTTCTAATTCAGATTTTTTTTTTGCTAATTCAGATTTTTTTGTTTTTTTTTTTGCTAATTAATTTTTTTTTTTGCTATTTCAGATTTTTTTTTGCTCATTCATATTTTTTTTTAATTTTTTTCTAATTCATATTTTTTTTTTGCTAATTCACATTTTTTTTTTTTTGCTAATTCTTATTTTTTTTTCTAATTCAGATTTTTTTTTTGCTAATTTAGATTTTTTTGTTTTTTTTTTGCTATTTTTTTTTTTTTTTTTTTTGCAAATTCAGATTTTTTGTTCTAATTCATATTTTTTTGCTAATTCATATTTTTTTTTTTCAAATTCATATTTTTTTTTTTTTGCTAATTCAGATTTTTTTTGCTCATTCATATTTTTTTTTTGCTAATTCAAATTTTTTTTTTCTAATTCATATATTTTTTTCCTAATTCAGATTTTTATTTTTTTTTTCTAATTATTTTTTTTTTTTTTTTTGCTAATTCAGATTTTTTTTTTGCTCATTCATATTTTTTTTTTTTGCTAATTCATATTTTTTTTTTGCTAATTCAGATTTTATTTATTTTTTTTTCTAATTCATATTTTTTGCTAATTCAGATTTTTTTTTTTGTTAATTTTTTTTTGTTTTTTTTTGCTAATTCAGATTTTTTTTTTTTTGCTAATTCAGATTTTTTTTTTTTAATTCATATTTTTTTTTTTTTGCTAATTCAGATTTTTTTTTTCTAATTCATATTTTTGTTTTTTTTTTTTGCTATTTCAGATTTTTTTTGCTAATTCTTATTTTTTATTTTTTTTCTAATTCATTTTTTTTGCTAATTGATATTTTTTTTTTTTTTGCTAATTCAGATTTTTTTTTTTTTGCTAATTCAATTTCCTTTTTTTTTTGCTAATTCATATTTTTTTTTCTAATTCATATTTTTGTTTTTGCTAATTCAGATTTTTATTTTTTTTTCTAATTCACATTTTTTTTTTTTTGCTAATTCAGATTTTTTTTTTTTTAATTCATATTTTTTTTTTTTTGCTAATTCAGATTTTTTTTCTAATATTTTTTTTTTTTTTTGCTAATTCAGATTTTTTTTTTTCTAATTCATATATATTTTTTTTTTGCTAATTCATATTTTTTTTTCTAATTCATTTTTTTTTTGCTAATTCAGATTTTTTTTTTGCTCATTCATATTTTTTTTTTTGCTAATTCATATTTTTTTTTATTTTTTTCTAATTCATATTTTTTTTTTGCTAATTCACATTTTTTTCTTTTTTTTTCTAATTCTTATTTTTTATTTTTTTTTCTAATTCATTTTTTTTGCTAATTCAGATTTTTTTTTTGCTAATTCAGATTTTTTTTTTTTTTGCTAATTCAGATTTTTTTTGCTAATTTTTATTTTTTTTTTGCTCACACATATTTTTTTTTTTTTTTTTGGTAATTCATATTTTTTTCTAATTCATATTTTTTTTTTGCTAAATCACATTTTTTTCTTTTTTTTTGCTAATTCTAATTTTTAATTTTTTTTTTCAAATTCATTTTTTTTTTTTGCTAATTCAGATTTTTTTTTTTGCTAATTCAGATTTTTTTTTTTCTAATTCATATTTTTTGCTAATTCATATTTTTTTTTCTAATTATTTTTTTTGCTAATTCAGATTTTTTTTGCTCATTCATATTTTTTTTTTTGCTAATTCATATTTTTTTTTTTTATTTTTTTCTTATTCATATTTTTTTTTTGATAATTCAGATTTTTTTTATTTTTTTTTATAATTCATATTTTTTTTTTGCTAATTCAGATTTTTTTTTTCTAATTCATATTTTTTTTTTTACTAATTCATTTTTTTTTCTAATTATTTTTTTTTTTTTGCTAATTCAGATTTTTTTTTTGCTCATTCATATTTTTTTTTTGCTAATTCATATTTTTTTTTTGCTAATTCAGATTTTATTTATTTTTTTTTCTAATTCATATTTTTTGCTAATTCAGATTTTTTTTTCTAATATTTTTTTTGCTAATTCAGATTTTTTTTTTGCTAATTCTTATTTTTTATTTTTTTTCTAATCCTTTTTTTTTTTTTTTTTATTTTTATTTTTTTTTTTTTGCTAATTCAAATTTTTTTTTTCTAATTCATATTTTTGTTTTTTTCCTAATTCAGATTTTTATTTTTTTTTCTAATTCCTATTTATTTTTATTTTTTGCTAATTCAGTTTTTTTTTCTAATTCATATTTTTGTTTTTTTTTTCTAATTCAGATGTTTTTTTTGCTAATTCTTATTTTTTATTTTTTTTCTAATTCTTTTTTTTTGCTAATTGGTTTTTTTTTTGCTAATTGATATTTTTTTTTTTTTTTTTTTTTTGCTAATTCAGATTTTTTTTTTTTTGCTAATTCAAATTTTTTTCTTTTTTTTTTGCTAATTCATATTTTTTTTTTCTAATTCATATTTTTGTTTTTGCTAATTCAGATTTTTATTTTTTTTTTCTAATTCATATTTTTTTTTTTTTTGCTAATTCAGATTTTTTTTTTAATTCATTTTTTTTTTGCTAATTCAGAATTTTTTTCTAATATTTTTTTTTCCTAATTCAGATTTTTTTTTTTTTTAATTCATAATTTTTTTTGCTAATCCATATTTTTTTTTTCTAATTAATTTTTTTTTGCTAATTCAGATTTTTTTTTTGCTCATTCATATTTTTTTTTTTTGCTAATTCATATTTATTTTTTATTTTTTTCTAATTCATATTTTTTTTTGCTAATTCACATTTTTTTCTTTTTTTTCTAATTCTTATTTTTTATTTTTTTTTCTAATTCATTTTTTTTTGCTAATTCAGATTTTTTTTTTTGCTCATTCAAATTTTTTTTTAATTTTTTTCTAATTCATATTTTTTTTTTTTTGCTAATTCACATTTTTTTTTGTTTTTTTTTGCTAATTCTTATTTTTTATTTTTTTTTCTAATTCAGATTTTTTTTTTTGCTAATTCAGATTTTTTTTTTTTTTTTTTTGCTTATTCAGATTTTTTTTTGCTAATTCTTATTTTTTATTTTTTTTCTAATTAATTTTTTTTTTGCTAATTCAAATTTTTTTTTTTTTTTTGTTTTTTTTTTTTTTTTTTTTTTTTTGCTAATTCAGATTTTTTTTTGCTAATTCAGATTTTTTTTGCTAATTTTTATTTTTTTTTGCACATTCATATTTTTTTTTTGGTAATTCATATTTTTTTCTAATTCATATTTTTTTTTTGCTAAATCACATTTTTTTCTTTTTTTTTTGCTAATTCTTATTTTTAATTTTTTTTTCTAATTCATTTTTTTTTTTGCTAATTCAGATTTTTTTTGCTAATTCAGATTTTTTTTTTTCTAATCCATATTTTTTGCTAATTCATATTTTTTTTTCTAATTATTTTTTTTTTTTTGCTAATTCAGATTTTTTTTGCTCATTCATATTTTTTTTTTGCTAATTCAGATTTTAATTTTTTTTTTTCTAATTCATATTTTTTGCTAATTCAGATTTCTTTTTCTAATATTTTTTTTGCTAATTCATTTTTTTTTCTAATTCATATTTTTGTTTTTGATAATTCAGATTTTTTTTATTTTTTTTTCTATTTCTTTTTTTTTTTGCTAATTCAGATTTTTTTTTCTAATTCATTTTTTTTTTGCTAATTCATTTTTTTTCTAATTATTTTTTTTTTTTTTTTTTTTTTTTGCTAATTCAGATTTTTTTTTTGCTCGTTCATATTTTTTTTTTTTTGCTAACTCATATTTTTTTTTGCTAATTCAGATTTTATTTTTTTTTTTCCTAATTCATATTTTATGCTAATTCAGATTTTTTTTTCTAATATTTTTTTTGCTAATTCATTTTTTTCTTCTAATTCATATTTTTGCTTTTGCTAATTCAGATTTTTATATTTTTTTCTAATTCATATTTTTTTTTTGCTAATTCAGATTTTTTTTTTCTAATTAATTTTTTTTTTTTTTTTTGCTAATTCAGATTTTTTTTCTAATATTTTTTTTTTTTGCTAATTCAGATTTTTTTTTTCTAATTCATATATTTTTTTTTTTGCTAATTCATATTTTTTTTTTCTAATTCAGATTTTTTTTTTGCTAATTTAGATTTTTTTGTTTTTTTTTTGCTATTTTTTTTTTTGCTAATTCAGATTTTTTGTTCTAATTCATATTTTTTTGCTAATTCATATTTTTTTTTTTCAAATTCATATTTTTTTTTTTTTTTGCTAATTCAGATTTTTTTTGCTCATTCATATTTTTTTTTTGCTAATTCAAATTTTTTTTTTCTAATTCATATTTTTTTTTCCTAATTCAGATTTTTATTTTTTTTTTCTAATTATTTTTTTTGCTAATTCAGATTTTTTTTTTGCTCATTCATATTTTTTTTTTTTTGCTAATTCATATTTTTTTTTTGCTAATTCAGATTTTATTTTTTTTTTTTTCTAATTCATATTTTTTGCTAATTCAGATTTTTTTTTTGTTAATTTTTTTTTGTTTTTTTTTTTCTAATTCAAATTTTTATTTTTTTTTTCTAATTCCTATTTTTTTTATTTTTTGCTAATTCAGTTTTTTTTTTTTCTAATTCATATTTTTGTTTTTTTTTTTGCTAATTCAGATTTTTTTTGCTAATTCTTATTTTTTATTTTTTTTCTAATTCATTTTTTTTGCTAATTGATATTTTTTTTTTTTGCTAATTCAGATTTTTTTTTTTTTGCTAATTCAATTTCCTTTTTTTTTGCTAATTCATATTTTTTTTTCTAATTCATATTTTTGTTTTTGCTAATTCAGATTTTTATTTTTTTTTCTAATTCATATTTTTTTTTTTTTTGCTAATTCAGATTTTTTTTTTTTAATTCATATTTTTTTTTTTTGCTAATTCAGATTTTTTTTCTAATATTTTTTTTTTTTTTGCTAATTCAGATTTTTTTTTTTTCTAATTCATATATATTTTTTTTTTTGCTAATTCATATTTTTTTTTCTAATTCATTTTTTTTTTTTTTGCTAATTCAGATTTTTTTTTTGCTCATTCATATTTTTTTTTTTGCTAATTCATATTTTTTTTTATTTTTTTCTAATTCATATTTTTTTTTTGCTAATTCACATTTTTTTCTTTTTTTTTCTAATTCTTATTTTTTATTTTTTTTTTCTAATTCATTTTTTTTGCTAATTCAGATTTTTTTTTTGCTAATTCAGATTTTTTTTTTGTTTTTGCTAATTTTATTTTTTTTTTTTTTGCTAATTCAGATTTTTTTTTTAATTCATATTTTTTTGCTAATTCATTTTTTTTCTAATTCATATTTTTTTTTCTTTTGCTAATTCAGATTTTTTTTTTGCTCATTCATATTTTTTTTGCTAATTCAAATTTTTTTCTTTTTTTTTTGCTAATTCATATTTTTTTTTTTCTAATTCATATTTTTTTTTGCTAATTCAGATTTTTTTATTTTTTTTCTAATTCATTTTTTTTTTGCTAATTCAGATTTTTTTTTCTAATTCATATTTTTTTTTTTTTTTTTTACTAATTCATATTTTTTTTCTATTTTTTTTTTTTTTTTTTTTTTGCTAATTCAGATTTTTTTTTGCTCATTCATATTTTTTTTTAATTTTTTTCTAATTCATATTTTTTTTTGCTAATTCACATTTTTTTTTTGCTAATTCTAATTTTTTTTCTAATTCAGATTTTTTTTTTTGCTAATTCAGATTTTTTTGTTTTTTTTTTGCTAATTTTTTTTTTTTTTTTTTTGCTTATTCAGATTTTTTGTTCTAATTCATATTTTTTTGCTAATTCATATTTTTTTTTTTCAAATTCATATTTTTTTTTTTTTGCTAATTCAGATTTTTTTTGCCCATTCATATTTTTTTTTTGCTAATTCATATTTTTTTTTCTAATTCATATTTTTTTTTTCCTAATTCAGATTTTTATTTTTTTTTTTCTAATTCATATTTTTTTTTGTAATTCATATTTTTGTTTTTTTTTTTTTGCTAATTCAGATTTTTTTTTTTTTTTTTTTTGCTTATTCAGATTTTTTTTTGCTAATTCTTATTTTTTATTTTTTTTCTAATTAATTTTTTTTTTGCTAATTCATATTTTTTTTTTTTTTTTTTTTTTTTTTTTTTTTTTTGCTAATTCAGATTTTTTTTTGCTAATTCAGATTTTTTTTGCTAATTTTTATTTTTTTTTGCACATTCATATTTTTTTTTTGGTAATTCATATTTTTTTCTAATTCATATTTTTTTTTTGCTAAATCACATTTTTTTTCTTTTTTTTTTGCTAATTCTTATTTTTAATTTTTTTTTCTAATTCATTTTTTTTTTTTTGCTAATTCAGATTTTTTTTGCTAATTCAGATTTTTTTTTTTCTAATCCATATTTTTTGCTAATTCATATTTTTTTTCTAATTATTTTTTTTTTTTTGCTAATTCAGATTTTTTTTGCTCATTCATATTTTTTTTTTGCTAATTCAGATTTTATTTTTTTTTTTTCTAATTCATATTTTTTGCTAATTCAGATTTCTTTTTCTAATATTTTTTTTGCTAATTCATTTTTTTTTTCTAATTCATATTTTTGTTTTTGATAATTCAGATTTTTTTTATTTTTTTTTCTATTTCTTTTTTTTTTTGCTAATTCAGATTTTTTTTTCTAATTCATTTTTTTTTTTGCTAATTCATTTTTTTTCTAATTATTTTTTTTTTTTTTTTTTTTTTGCTAATTCAGATTTTTTTTTTGCTCGTTCATATTTTTTTTTTTTTGCTAACTCATATTTTTTTTTGCTAATTCAGATTTTATTTTTTTTTTTCCTAATTCATATTTTATGCTAATTCAGATTTTTTTTTCTAATATTTTTTTTGCTAATTCATTTTTTTCTTCTAATTCATATTTTTGTTTTTGCTAATTCAGATTTTTATATTTTTTTCTAATTCATATTTTTTTTTTGCTAATTCAGATTTTTTTTTTCTAATTAATTTTTTTTTTTTTTTTTGCTAATTCAGATTTTTTTTCTAATATTTTTTTTTTTTTGCTAATTCAGATTTTTTTTTTTCTAATTCATATATTTTTTTTTTTTGCTAATTCATATTTTTTTTTTCTAATTCAGATTTTTTTTTTTGCTAATTTAGATTTTTTTGTTTTTTTTTTGCTATTTTTTTTTTTGCTAATTCAGATTTTTTGTTCTAATTCATATTTTTTTGCTAATTCATATTTTTTTTTTCAAATTCATATTTTTTTTTTTTTTTTGCTAATTCAGATTTTTTTTGCTCATTCATATTTTTTTTTTGCTAATTCAAATTTTTTTTTTCTAATTCATATTTTTTTTTCCTAATTCAGATTTTTATTTTTTTTTTCTAATTATTTTTTTTGTTAATTCAGATTTTTTTTTTGCTCATTCATATTTTTTTTTTTTGCTAATTCATATTTTTTTTTTGCTAATTCAGATTTTATTTATTTTTTTTTCTAATTCATATTTTTTGCTAATTCAGATTTTTTTTTTGTTAATTTTTTTTTGTTTTTTTTTTCTAATTCAAATTTTTATTTTTTTTTTCTAATTCCTATTCTTTTTTATTTTTTGCTAATTCAGTTTTTTTTTTTCTAATTCATATTTTTGTTTTTTTTTTTGCTAATTCAGATTTTTTTTGCTAATTCTTATTTTTTATTTTTTTTCTAATTCATTTTTTTTGCTAATTGATATTTTTTTTTTTTGCTAATTCAGATTTTTTTTTTTTTGCTAATTCAATTTCCTTTTTTTTTGCTAATTCATATTTTTTTTTCTAATTCATATTTTTGTTTTTGCTAATTCAGATTTTTATTTTTTTTTCTAATTCATATTTTTTTTTTTTTGCTAATTCAGATTTTTTTTTTTAATTCATATTTTTTTTTTTGCTAATTCAGATTTTTTTTCTAATATTTTTTTTTTTTTTGCTAATTCAGATTTTTTTTTTCTAATTCATATATATTTTTTTTTTTGCTAATTCATATTTTTTTTTCTAATTCATTTTTTTTTTTGCTAATTCAGATTTTTTTTTTGCTCATTCATATTTTTTTTTTTGCTAATTCATATTTTTTTTTATTTTTTTCTAATTCAATTTTTTTTTTGCTAATTCACATTTTTTTCTTTTTTTTTCTAATTCTTATTTTTTATTTTTTTTTCTAATTCATTTTTTTTGCTAATTCAGATTTTTTTTTTGCTAATTCAGATTTTTTTTTTGTTTTTGCTAATTTTATTTTTTTTTTTTTTTGCTAATTCAGATTTTTTTTTTAATTCATATTTTTTTGCTAATTCATTTTTTTTCTAATTCATATTTTTTTTTCTTTTGCTAATTCAGATTTTTTTTTTGCTCATTCATATTTTTTTTGCTAATTCAAATTTTTTTCTTTTTTTTTTGCTAATTCATATTTTTTTTTTCTAATTCATATTTTTTTTTGCTAATTCAGATTTTTTTATTTTTTTTCTAATTCATTTTTTTTTTGCTAATTCAGATTTTTTTTTCTAATTCATATTTTTTTTTTTTTTTTTTACTAATTCATATTTTTTTTCTATTTTTTTTTTTTTTTTTTTTTTGCTAATTCAGATTTTTTTTTGCTCATTCATATTTTTTTTTAATTTTTTTCTAATTCATATTTTTTTTTGCTAATTCACATTTTTTTTTTGCTAATTCTAATTTTTTTTCTAATTCAGATTTTTTTTTTTGCTAATTCAGATTTTTTTGTTTTTTTTTTGCTAATTTTTTTTTTTTTTTTTTTTGCTTATTCAGATTTTTTGTTCTAATACATATTTTTTTGCTAATTCATATTTTTTTTTTTCAAATTCATATTTTTTTTTTTTTGCTAATTCAGATTTTTTTTTGCTCATTCATATTTTTTTTTTGCTAATTCATATTTTTTTTCTAATTCATATTTTTTTTCCTAATTCAGATTTTTATTTTTTTTTTCTAATTCATATTTTTGTTTTTTTTTTGCTAATTCAGATTTTTTTTTTTTTTTTTTGCTAATTCAGATTTTCTGTTTTTTTGCTAATTCAAATTTTTTTGCTAATTCATATTTTTTTCTTCTAATTCATATTTTTGTTTTTGCTAATTCAGATTTTTTTTTTTTTTTTTTGCTAATTCAGACTTTTTTTTTCTAATTCACATATTTTTTTTTTTGCTAATTCATATTTTTTTTTTCTAATTAATTTTTTTTTTTTTTGCTAATTCAGATTTTTTTTTTGCTCATTCATATTTTTTTTTTGCTAATTCATATTTTTTTTTTATTTTTTTCTAATTCATATTTTTTTTTTCTTAATTCAGATTTTTATTTTTTTTTCTAATTCATATTTTTTTTCTAATTCATATTTTTTCTTTTTTTTTTTCTAATTCAGATTTTTTTTTTGCTAATTCTTATTTTTATTTTTTTTTCTAATTCATTTTTTTTGCTAATTCATATTTTTTCTTTTTTTTTTTCTAATTCAGATTTTTTTTTTGCTAATTCAGATTTTTTTTGCTAATTTTTATTTTTTTTTTGCTCACACATATTTTTTTTTTTTTTTGGTAATTCATATTTTTTTCTAATTCATATTTTTTTTTTTGCTAAATCACATTTTTTTCTTTTTTTTTGCTAATTCTTATTTTTAATTTTTTTTTTCTAATTCATTTTTTTTTTTTGCTAATTCAGATTTTTTTTTTTGCTAATTCAGATTTTTTTTTTCTAATTCATATTTTTTGCTAATTCATATTTTTTTTTCTAATTATTTTTTTTGCTAATTCAGATTTTTTTTTGCTCATTCATATTTTTTTTTTTGCTAATTCATATTTTTTTTTTTTTTTTTTCTAATTCATATTTTTTTTTGATAATTCAGATTTTTTTTATTTTTTTTTATAATTCATATTTTTTTTTTGCTAATTCAGATTTTTTTTTTCTAATTCATATTTTTTTTTTTACTAATTCATTTTTTTTTTCTAATTATTTTTTTTTTTTGCTAATTCAGATTTTTTTTTTGCTCATTCATATTTTTTTTTTGCTAATTCATATTTTTTTTTTGCTAATTCAGATTTTATTTATTTTTTTTTCTAATTCATATTTTTTGCTAATTCAGATTTTTTTTTTCTAATATTTTTTTTGCTAATTCAGATTTTTTTTTGCTAATTCTTATTTTTTATTTTTTTTCTAATCCTTTTTTTTTTTTTTTTTTAATTTTTTTTTGCTAATTCAAATTTTTTTTTTTTCTAATTCATATTTTTGTTTTTTTCCTAATTCAGATTTTTATTTTTTTTTCTAATTCCTATTTATTTTTATTTTTTGCTAATTCAGTTTTTTTTTCTAATTCATATTTTTGTTTTTTTTTTCTAATTCAGATGTTTTTTTTGCTAATTCTTATTTTTTATTTTTTTTCTAATTCATTTTTTTTGCTAATTGGTTTTTTTTTTTGCTAATTGATATTTTTTTTTTTTTTTTTTTTTTTTTTGCTAATTCAGATTTTTTTTTTTTGCTAATTCAAATTTTTTTCTTTTTTTTTGCTAATTCATATTTTTTTTTCTAATTCATATTTTTGTTTTTGCTAATTCAGATTTTTATTTTTTTTTTCTAATTCATTTTTTTTTTTTTGCTAATTCAGATTTTTTTTTTAATTCATTTTTTTTTTGCTAATTCAGAATTTTTTTCTAATATTTTTTTTTCCTAATTCAGATTTTTTTTTTTTTTAATTCATATATATATATATATTTTTTTTGCTAATCCATATTTTTTTTTTCTATTTAATTTTTTTTTTGCTAATTCAGATTTTTTTTTTGCTCATTCATATTTTTTTTTTTTGCTAATTCATATTTTTTTTTTATTTTTTTCTAATTCATATTTTTTTTTGCTAATTCACATTTTTTTCTTTTTTTTCTAATTCTTATTTTTTATTTTTTTTTTCTAATTCATTTTTTTTTGCTAATTCAGATTTTTTTTTTGCTCATTCAAATTTTTTTTTAATTTTTTTCTAATTCATATTTTTTTTTTTTTGCTAATTCACATTTTTTTTTGTTTTTTTTTGCTAATTCTTATTTTTTATTTTTTTTTCTAATTCAGATTTTTTTTTTGCTAATTCAGATTTTTTTGTTTTTTTTTTGCTAATTTTTTTTGCTAATTCAGATTTTTTTTTCTAATTCATATTTTTTTGCTAATTCATATTTTTTTTTTCAAATTCATATTTTTTTTTTTTTGCTAATTCAGATTTTTTTTTGGCCATTCATATTTTTTTTTGCTAATTCATATTTTTTTTTCTAATTCATATTTTTTTTTTCCTAATTCAGATTTTTATTTCTTTTTTTCTAATTCATATTTTTTTTTGTAATTCATATTTTTTTTTTTTTTTTTTTGCTAATTCAGATTTTTTTTTTTTTTTTTTTTTGCTTATTCAGATTTTTTTTTGCTAATTCTAATTTTTTATTTTTTTTCTAATTAATTTTTTTTTGCTAATTCATATTTTTTTTTTTTTTTTTGCTAATTCAGATTTTTTTGCTAATTTTTATTTTTTTTTGCTCATTCATATTTTTTTTTTTTGGTAATTCATATTTTTTTCTAATTCATATTTTTTTTTTGCTAAATCACTTTTTTTTTCTTTTTTTTTGCTAATTCTTATTTTTAATTTTTTTTTCTAATTCATTTTTTTTTTTGCTAATTCAGATTTTTTTTTGCTAATTCAGATTTTTTTTTTTCTAATTCAAATTTTTTGCTAATTCATATTTTTTTTTCTAATTATTTTTTTTTTTTTTTTGCTAATTCAGATTTTTTTTGCTCATTCATATTTTTTTTTTTGCTAATTCAGATTTTATTTTTTTTTTTTTCTAATTCATATTTTTTGCTAATTCAGATTTTTTTTTCTAATATTTTTTTTGCTAATTCATTTTTTTTTTCTAATTCATATTTTTGTTTTTGATAATACAGATTTTTTTTATTTTTTTTTTCTATTTCTTTTTTTTTTGCTAATTCAGATTTTTTTTTTCTAATTCATTTTTTTTTTGCTAATTCATTTTTTTTCTAATTATTTTTTTTTTGTTTTTTTTTTTTTTGCTAATTCAGATTTTTTTTTTGCTCGTTCATATTTTTTTTTTTTGCTAATTCATATTTTTTTTTTGCTAATTCAGATTTTATTTTTTTTTTTTTTCTAATTCATATTTTTTGCTAATTCAGATTTTTTTTGCTAATTCATTTTTTTTTCTAATTCATATTTTTGTTTTTGCTAATTCAGATTTTTATATTTTTTTCTAATTCATATTTTTTTTTTTTGCTAATTCAGATTTTTTTTTTCTAATTAATTTTTTTTTTTTTTTGCTAATTCAGATTTTTTTTCTAATATATTTTTTTTTTTGCTAATTCAGATTTTTTTTTTTCTAATTCATATATTTTTTTTTTTGCTAATTCATATTTTTTTTTTTCTAATTAATTTTTTTTTTTGCTAATTCAGATTTTTTTTTGCTCATTCATATTTTTTTTTTTTGCTAATTCATATTTTTTTTTTTATTTTTTTCTAATTCATATTTTTTTTTTGCTAATTCACATTTTTTTTTTTTGCTAATTCTTATTTTTTATTTTTTTTTCTAATTCAGATTTTTTTTTTGCTAATTCAGATTTTTTTGTTTTTTTTTTGCTAATTAATTTTTTTTTTTGCTTATTCAGATTTTTTTTTGCTCATTCATATTTTTTTTTAATTTTTTTCTAATTCATATTTTTTTTTTTGCTAATTCAAATTTTTTTTTTTGCTAATTCTTATTTTTTTTTTCTAATTCAGATTTTTTTTTTTTGCTAATTTAGATTTTTTTGTTTTTTTTTTGCTAATTTTTTTTTGCTAATTCAGATTTTTTGTTCTAATTCATATTTTTTTGCTAATTCATATTTTTTTTTTTCAAATTCATATTTTTTTTTTTTTTTTGCTAATTCAGATTTTTTTTGCTCATTCATATTTTTTTTTTGCTAATTCAAATTTTTTTTTTCTAATTCATATTTTTTTTTCCTAATTCAGATTTTTATTTTTTTTTTCTAATTATTTTTTTTTTTTTTTTTTGCTAATTCAGATTTTTTTTTTGCTCATTCATATTTTTTTTTTTGCTAATTCATTTTTTTTTTTGCTAATTCAGATTTTATTTATTTTTTTTTCTAATTCATATTTTTTGCTAATTCAGATTTTTTTTTTTGTTAATTTTTTTTTGTTTTTTTTTGCTAATTCAGATTTTTTTTTTTTTGCTAATTCAAATTTTTTTCTTTTTTTTTTTTGCTAATTCATATATTTTTTTTTTCTAATTCATATTTTTGTTTTTTTTTCTAATTCAAATTTTTATTTTTTTTTCTAATTCCTATTTTTTTTATTTTTTGCTAAGTCAGTTTTTTTTTTCTAATTCATATTTTTGTTTTTTTTTTTGCTAATTCAGATTTTTTTTTGCTAATTCTTATTTTTTATTTTTTTTCTAATTCATTTTTTTTGCTAATTGATTTTTTTTTTTTTTTTTGCTAATTCAGATTTTTTTTTTTTTGCTAATTCAATTTTCTTTTTTTTTTGCTAATTCATGTTTTTTTTTCTAATTCATATTTTTGTTTTTGCTAATTCAGATTTTTATTTTTTTTTCTAATTCATATTTTTTTTTTTTTGCTAATTCAGATTTTTTTTTTTAATTCATATTTTTTTTTTTTGCTAATTCAGATTTTTTTTCTAATATTTTTTTTTTTTTTTGCTAATTCAGATTTATTTTTTTTTCTAATTCATATATATTTATTTTTTTTTTTGCTAATTCATATTTTTTTTTCTAATTCATTTTTTTTTTTTTGCTAATTCAGATTTTTTTTTTGCTCATTCATATTTTTTTTTTTGCTAATTCATATTTTTTTTTATTTTTTTCTAATTCATATTTTTTTTTTGCTAATTCACATTTTTTTCTTTTTTTTTCTAATTCTTATTTTTTATTTTTTTTTCTAATTCATTTTTTTTGCTAATTCAGATTTTTTTTTGCTAATTCAGATTTTTTTTTTTGCTAATTCAGATTTTTTTTTTGTTTTTGCTAATTTTATTTTTTTTTTTTTTGGTAATTCAGATTTTTTTTTAATTCATATTTTTTTGCTAATTCATTTTTTTTTCTAATTCATATTTTTTTTTCTTTTGCTAATTCAGATTTTTTTTTTGCTCATTCATATTTTTTTTGCTAATTCAAATTTTTTTCTTTTTTTTTTTGCTAATTCATATTTTTTTTTTCTAATTCATATTTTTTTTTGCTAATTCAGATTTTTTTTATTTTTTTTTCTAATTAATTTTTTTTTTGCTAATTCAGATTTTTTTTTCTAATTCATATTTTTTTTTTTTTTTTGCTAATTCATATTTTTTTTTTTTTTTTTTTTTGCTAATTCAGATTTTTTTTTGCTCATTCATATTTTTTTTCTGCTAATTCATATTTTTTTTTTGCTAATTCAGATTTTTTTTTTTTTTTAATTCATATTTTTTGCTAATTCAGATTTTTTTTTTCTAATTCATATATTTTTTTTTTCTAATTCAGATTTTTTTTCTCATATTTTTTTACTAATTCAGATTTTTTTTTTTTGTTAATTTTTTTTTGTTTTTTTTTTGCTAATTCAGATGTTTTTTTTTTTTGCTAATTCAAATTTTTTTCTTTTTTTTTTTTGCTAATTCATATATTTTTTTTTTCTAATTCATATTTTTGTTTTTTTCCTAATTCAGATTTTTATTTTTTTTTTTCTAATTCATATTTTTTTTTATTTTTTGCTAACTCAGTTTTTTTTTTAAATTCATATTTTTGTTTTTTTTTTTGCTAATTCAGATTTTTTTTTTGCTAATTCTTATTTTTTATTTTTTTTCTAATTCATTTTTTTTTGCTAATTGCTAATTGATATTTTTTTTTTGCTAATTCAAATTTTTTTCTTTTTTTTTTTGCTAATTCATATTTTTTTCTTTTTTTTTTTTGCTAATTCATATATTTTTTTTTTTCTAATTCATATTTTTGTTTATGCTAATTCAGATTTTTATTTTTTTTTCTAATTCATATTTTTGTTTTTTTTTTGCTAATTCAGATTTTTTTTTTTTTTTTTTTGTTGCTTATTCAGATTTTTTTTTGCTCATTCTTATTTTTTTTCCTAATTCATTTTTTTTGCTAATTCATATTTTTTTTTTTTGCTAATTCAGATTTTTTTTTTTGGTAATTCATATTTTTTTTTTGCTAAATCACATTTTTTTCTTTTTTTTTGCTAATTCTTATTTTTAATTTTTTTTTCTAATTCATTTTTTTTTTTTGCTAATTCAGATTTTTTTTTTTTTTGCTAATTCAGATTTTTTTTTCTAATTTATATTTTTTGCTAATTCATATTTTTTTTTTTTTGCTAATTCAGATTTTTTTTTGCTCATTCATATTTTTTTTTTTTTGCTAATTCATATTTTTTTTCTAATTCATATTTTTTTTTTGATAATTCAGATTTTTTTTATTTTTTTTTTAATTCATATTTTTTTTTTGCTAATTCATATTTTTTTTTTCTAAGTCATATTTTTTTTTATTTGCTAATTCATTTTTTTTTCTAATTATTTTTTTTTTTTTTTTTTGCTAATTCAGATTTTTTTTTTGCTCATTCATATTTTTTTTTTTTTGCTAATTCATATTTTTTTTTTGCTAATTTTAATTTTTTTTTTTTTTTTCTAATTCATATTTTTTTCTAATTCATATTTTTTTCTGCTAATTCATATTTTTTTTTTTTTTGCTAATTCAGATATTTTTTTTTTTTTTAATTCATATTTTTTGCTAATTCAGATTTTTTTTTCTAATTCATATATTTTTTTTTTCTAATTCAGATTTTTTTTCTAATATTTTTTTTGCTAATTCAGATTTTTTTTTTTGCTAATTCTTATTTTTTATTTTTTTTCTAATAAATTTTTTTTTTTTTTTTTTTTTGCTAATTCAGATTTTTTTTTTTTGTTAATTTTTTTTTGTTTTTTTTTGCTAATTCAGATTTTTTTTTTTTTTGCTAATTCAAATTTTTTTCTTTTTTTTTGCTAATTCATATATTTTTTTTTTCTAATTAATATTTTTGTTTTTTTTCTAATTCAGATTTTTATTTTTTTTTTCTAATTCCTATTTTTTTTTTATTTTTTGCTAATTCAGTTTTTTTTTTCTAATTCATATTTTTTTTTTTTTTTTTGCTAATTCAGATTTTTTTTTGCTAATTCTTATTTTTTATTTTTTTTCTAATTCATTTTTTTTGCTAATTGATATTTTTTTTTTTGCTAATTCAGATTTTTTTTTTTTTGCTAATTCAATTTTCTTTTTTTTTTGCTAATTCATATTTTTTTTTCTAATTCATATTTTTGTTTTTGCTAATTCAGATTTTTATTTTTTTTTCTAATTCATATTTTTTTTTTTTTTGCTAATTCAGATTTTTTTTTTTTAATTCATATTTTTTTTTTTTGCTAATTCAGATTTTTTTTCTAATATTTTTTTTTTTTTTGCTAATTCAGATTTTTTTTTTTTCTAATTCATATATATTTTTTTTTTGCTAATTCATATTTTTTTTCTAATTCATTTTTTTTTTTGCTAATTCAGATTTTTTTTTGCTCATTCATATTTTTTTTTTTTGCTAATTCATATTTTTTTTTATTTTTTTCTAATTCATATTTTTTTTTGCTAATTCACATTTTTTTCTTTTTTTTCTAATTCTTATTTTTTATTTTTTTTTCTAATTCATTTTTTTTGCTAATTCAGATTTTTTTTTTGCTAATTCAGATTTTTTTTTTTTGCTAATTCAGATTTTTTTTTTGTTTTTGCTAATTTAATTTTTTTTTTTTTTGCTAATTCAGATTTTTTTTTTAATTCATATTTTTTTGCTAATTCATTTTTTTTTCTAATTCATATTTTTTTTTCTTTTGCTAATTCAGATTTTTTTTTTGCTCATTCATATTTTTTTTGCTAATTCAAATTTTTTTCTTTTTTTTTTTGCTAATTCATATTTTTTTTTTCTAATTCATATTTTTTTTTGCTAATTCAGATTTTTTTTATTTTTTTTTCTAATTCATATTTTTTTTTTGCTAATTCAGATTTTTTTTTCTAATTCATATTTTTTTTTGCTAATTCAGATTTTTTTTATTTTTTTTTCTAATTCATATTTTTTTTCTGCTAATTCATATTTTTTTTTTTTTGCTAATTCAGATATTTTTTTTTTTTTTAATTCATATTTTTTGCTAATTCAGATTTTTTTTTCTAATTCATATATTTTTTTTTTTCTAATTCAGATTTTTTTTCTAATATTTTTTTACTAATTCAGATTTTTTTTTTGTTTTTTTTTTTGCTAATTCAGATGTTTTTTTTTTTTTGCTAATTCAAATTTTTTTCTTTTTTTTTTTTTCTAATTCATATATTTTTTTTTCTAATTCATATTTTTGTTTTTTTCCTAATTCAGATTTTTATTTTTTTTTTCTAATTCATATTTTTTTTTATGTTTTGCTAATTCAGTTTTTTTTTTAATTCATATTTTTGTTTTTTTTTTTTGCTAATTCAGATTTTTTTTTTGCTAATTCTTATTTTTTATTTTTTTTTCTAATTCATTTTTTTTTTGCTAATTGCTAATTGATATTTTTTTTTTGCTAATTCAAATTTTTTTCTTTTTTTTTTGCTAATTCATATTTTTTTCTTTTTTTTTTTGCTAATTCATATATTTTTTTTTTCTAATTCATATTTTTGTTTATGCTAATTCAGATTTTTATTTTTTTTTCTAATTCATATTTTTTTTTTTGCTAATTCAGATTTTTTTTTTTCTAATTCATATTTTTTTTTTTTTGCTAATTCAGATTTTTTTTTCTAATATTTTTTTTTTTTGCTAATTTTTTTTTTTTGCTAATTCAGATTTTTTTTTTCTAATTCATATATTTTTTTTTTTGCTAATTCATATTTTTTTTTCTAATTCATTTTTTTTTTAACTCAGATTTTTTTTGCTCATTCATATTTTTTTTTTTTTTGCTAATTCATATTTTTTTTTCTAATTCATATTTTTTTTTGCTAATTCACATTTTTTTTTTCTTATTTTTTTTTTCTAATTAATTTTTTTTTTTTTTTTGCTAATTCAGATTTTTTTTTCTTTTTTTTGCTAATTCAGATTTTTTTTTGTTTTTGCTAATTTTAATTTTTTTTTTGCTAATTCATATTTTTTTGCTAATTCATATTTTTTTTTTCTAATTCATATTTTTTTTTCTTTTGCTAATTTTCTAATTCATATATTTTTTTTTTGCTAATTCATATTTTTTTTTCTAATTCATTTTTTTTTTTTAACTCAGATTTTTTTTGCTCATTCATATTTTTTTTTTTTTGCTAATTCATATTTTTTTTTCTAATTCATATTTTTTTTTGCTAATTCACATTTTTTTTTTTCTTATTTTTTTTTCTAATTAATTTTTTTTTTTTTTTTGCTAATTCAGATTTTTTTCTTCTTTTTTTTTGCTAATTCAGATTTTTTTTTGTTTTTGCTAATTTTAATTTTTTTTTTGCTAATTCATATTTTTTTGCTAATTCATATTTTTTTTCTAATTCATATTTTTTTTTCTTTTGCTAATTCAGACTTTTTTTTTGCTCATTCATATTTTTTTTTGCTAATTCATATTTTTTTTTTCTAGTTCATGTTTTTTTTTTTTTTGCTCATTCAGATTTTTTTTTTCTAATTCATATTTATTTTTTTTTTTGCTAATTCAGATTTTTTTTTTCTAATTCATATTTTTGTTTTATTTTTTTTGCTAATTCAGATTTTTTTTTTTTTTTTTTATTGCTCATTCATTATTTTTTTTTTGCTAATTCATATTTTTTTTTTGCTAATTCAGATTTTTTTTGCTAATTCAGATTTTTTTTGCTAATTCAGTTTTTTTTTTGTTCTAATTTTTTTGCTAATTTTTATTTTTTTTTTTTTGCTAATTCAGATATTTTTTTTTTTTTTTTGTTGCTTATTCAGATTTTTTTTTGCTCATTCTTATTTTTTTTCCTAATTCATTTTTTTTGCTAATTCATATTTTTTTTTTTTTTGCTAATTCAGATTTTTTTTTTTGGTAATTCATATTTTTTTTTTGCTAAATCACATTTTTTTCTTTTTTTTTGCTAATTCTTATTTTTAATTTTTTTTTCTAATTCATTTTTTTTTTTTGCTAATTCAGATTTTTTTTTTTTTTTGCTAATTCAGATTTTTTTTTTTAATTTATATTTTTTGCTAATTCATATTTTTTTTTTTTTGCTAATTCAGATTTTTTTTTGCTCATTCATATTTTTTTTTTTTTTGCTAATTCATATTTTTTTTCTAATTCATATTTTTTTTTTGATAATTCAGATTTTTTTTATTTTTTTTTTTAATTCATATTTTTTTTTTGCTAATTCATATTTTTTTTTTCTAAGTCATATTTTTTTTTATTTGCTAATTCATTTTTTTTTCTAATTATTTTTTTTTTTTTTTTTTTTTAATTCAGATTTTTTTTTTGCTCATTCATATTTTTTTTTTTTGCTAATTCATATTTTTTTTTTGCTAATTTTAATTTTTTTTTTTTTTTTCTAATTCATATTTTTTGCTAATTCAGATTTTTTTTTCTAATTCATATTTTTTGCTAATTCAGATTTTTTTTCTAATATTTTTTTTGCTAATTCAGATTTTTTTTTTGCTAATTCTTATTTTTTATTTTTTTTCTAATAAATTTTTTTTTTTTTTTTTTTTTGCTAATTCAGATTTTTTTTTTTTTGTTAATTTTTTTTTGTTTTTTTTTGCTAATTCAGATTTTTTTTTTTTTTTGCTAATTCAAATTTTTTTCTTTTTTTTTGCTAATTCATATATTTTTTTTTTCTAATTCATATTTTTGTTTTTTTTCTAATTCAGATTTTTATTTTTTTTTTCTAATTCCTATTTTTTTTTTATTTTTTGCTAATTCAGTTTTTTTTTTCTAATTCATATTTTTGTTTTTTTTTTGCTAATTCAGATTTTTTTTTGCTAATTCTTATTTTTTATTTTTTTTCTAATTCATTTTTTTTGCTAATTGATATTTTTTTTTTTTGCTAATTCAGATTTTTTTTTTTTTGCTAATTCAATTTTCTTTTTTTTTTGCTAATTCATATTTTTTTTTCTAATTCATATTTTTGTTTTTGCTAATTCAGATTTTTATTTTTTTTTCTAATTCATATTTTTTTTTTTTTGCTAATTCAGATTTTTTTTTTTTAATTCATATTTTTTTTTTTTTGCTAATTCAGATTTTTTTTCTAATATTTTTTTTTTTTTTGCTAATTCAGATTTTTTTTTTTCTAATTCATATATATTTTTTTTTTTGCTAATTCATATTTTTTTTCTAATTCATTTTTTTTTTTGCTAATTCAGATTTTTTTTTGCTCATTCATATTTTTTTTTTTGCTAATTCATATTTTTTTTTATTTTTTTCTAATTCATATTTTTTTTTGCTAATTCACATTTTTTTCTTTTTTTTCTAATTCTTATTTTTTATTTTTTTTTTCTAATTCATTTTTTTTGCTAATTCAGATTTTTTTTTTGCTAATTCAGATTTTTTTTTTTTGCTAATTCAGATTTTTTTTTTGTTTTTGCTAATTTAATTTTTTTTTTTTTTGCTAATTCAGATTTTTTTTTTAATTCATATTTTTTTGCTAATTCATTTTTTTTTCTAATTCATATTTTTTTTTCTTTTGCTAATTCAGATTTTTTTTTTGCTCATTCATATTTTTTTTGCTAATTCAAATTTTTTTCTTTTTTTTTTTGCTAATTCATATTTTTTTTTTCTAATTCATATTTTTTTTTGCTAATTCAGATTTTTTTTATTTTTTTTTCTAATTCATATTTTTTTTTTGCTAATTCAGATTTTTTTTTCTAATTCATATTTTTTTTTGCTAATTCAGATTTTTTTTATTTTTTTTTCTGCTAATTCATATTTTTTTTTTTTTGCTAATTCAGATATTTTTTTTTTTTTTAATTCATATTTTTTGCTAATTCAGATTTTTTTTTCTAATTCATATATTTTTTTTTTTTCTAATTCAGATTTTTTTTCTAATATTTTTTTACTAATTCAGATTTTTTTTTGTTAATTTTTTTTTGTTTTTTTTTTTGCTAATTCAGATGTTTTTTTTTTGCTAATTCAAATTTTTTTCTTTTTTTTTTTGCTAATTCATATATTTTTTTTTTCTAATTCATATTTTTGTTTTTTTCCTAATTCAGATTTTTATTTTTTTTTTCTAATTCATATTTTTTTTTATGTTTTGCTAATTCAGTTTTTTTTTTAATTCATATTTTTGTTTTTTTTTTTTTTGCTAATTCAGATTTTTTTTTTGCTAATTCTTATTTTTTATTTTTTTTTCTAATTCATTTTTTTTTGCTAATTGCTAATTGATATTTTTTTTTTGCTAATTCAAATTTTTTTCTTTTTTTTTTGCTAATTCATATTTTTTTCTTTTTTTTTTTTGCTAATTCATATATTTTTTTTTTCTAATTCATATTTTTGTTTATGCTAATTCAGATTTTTATTTTTTTTTCTAATTCATATTTTTTTTTTTGCTAATTCAGATTTTTTTTTTCTAATTCATATTTTTTTTTTTTTTGCTAATTCAGATTTTTTTTTCTAATATTTTTTTTTTTGCTAATTTTTTTTTTTTGCTAATTCAGATTTTTTTTTTTCTAATTCATATATTTTTTTTTTGCTAATTCATATTTTTTTTTCTAATTCATTTTTTTTTTAACTCAGATTTTTTTTGCTCATTCATATTTTTTTTTTTTTTGCTAATTCATATTTTTTTTTCTAATTCATATTTTTTTTTGCTAATTCACATTTTTTTTTCTTATTTTTTTTTTCTAATTAATTTTTTTTTTTTTTTTGCTAATTCAGATTTTTTTTTCTTTTTTTTGCTAATTCAGATTTTTTTTTGTTTTTGCTAATTTTAATTTTTTTTTTGCTAATTCATATTTTTTTGCTAATTCATATTTTTTTTTTCTAATTCATATTTTTTTTTCTTTTGCTAATTTTCTAATTCATATATTTTTTTTTTGCTAATTCATATTTTTTTTTCTAATTCATTTTTTTTTTTTAACTCAGATTTTTTTTGCTCATTCATATTTTTTTTTTTTTGCTAATTCATATTTTTTTTTCTAATTCATATTTTTTTTTGCTAATTCACATTTTTTTTTCTTATTTTTTTTTCTAATTAATTTTTTTTTTTTTTTGCTAATTCAGATTTTTTTCTTCTTTTTTTTTGCTAATTCAGATTTTTTTTTGTTTTTGCTAATTTTAATTTTTTTTTTGCTAATTCATATTTTTTTGCTAATTCATATTTTTTTTCTAATTCATATTTTTTTTTCTTTTGCTAATTCAGACTTTTTTTTGCTCATTCATATTTTTTTTTGCTAATTCATATTTTTTTTTTCTAGTTCATGTTTTTTTTTTTTTTTGCTCATTCAGATTTTTTTTTTCTAATTCATATTTATTTTTTTTTTTGCTAATTCAGATTTTTTTTTTCTAATTCATATTTTTGTTTTATTTTTTTTGCTAATTCAGATTTTTTTTTTTTTTTTTTATTGCTCATTCATTATTTTTTTTTTGCTAATTCATATTTTTTTTTTGCTAATTCAGATTTTTTTTGCTAATTCAGATTTTTTTTGCTAATTCAGTTTTTTTTTTGTTCTAATTTTTTTGCTAATTTTTATTTTTTTTTTTTGCTAATTCAGATATTTTTTTTTTGCTAATTCAGATTTTTTTTTTCTAATTTTTTTTTTTTTTTTTTTTTGCTAATTCAGATTTTGTTTTGCTAATTCAGACTTATTTTTTTTTTGCTAATTCATATTTTTTTTTCTAATTAAATTTTTTTTTTTTTTTTTTGCTAATTCAAATTTTTTTATTGCTCATTCATATTTTTTTTTAATCTTTTTCTAAATCATATTTTTTTTTTCCTAATTCGCATTTTTTTCTTTTTTTTTTTTTTTGCTAATTTATATTTTTTTTTTAGAATTAATTTTTTTTGCTAATTCAGATTTTTTTTTTGCTCATTCATATTTTTTTTTTTGCTAATTCATTTTTTTTTGCTAATTCTTATTTTTTATTTTTTTTTTCTAATTCAGATTTTTTTTTTGCTAATTCAGATTTTTTTGTTTTTTTTTGCTAATTTTTTTTTTTTGCTAATTCAGATTTTTTTTTCTAATTCATATTTTTTTGCTAATTCATATTTTTTTTTTTCAAATTCATATTTTTTTTTTTTTGCTAATTCAGATTTTTTTTTTGCTCATTCATATTTTTTTTTTTGCTAATTCATATTTTTTTTTTCTAATTCATATTTTTTTTTCCTAATTCAGATTTTTATTTTTTTTTCTAATTCATATTTTTTTTTCTAATTCATATTTTTGTTTTTTTTTTTTTGCTAATTCAGTTTTTTTTTTTTTTTGCTAATTCTTATTTTTTATTTTTTTTTCTAATTCATTTTTTTTTGCTAATTCACATATATATTTTTTTTTTTTTTTGCTAATTCAGATTTTTTTTTGCTAATTCAGATTTTTTTTGCTCATTCATATTTTTTTTTTTTTGGTAATTCATATTTTTTTCTAATTCATATTTTTTTTTTGCTGAATCACATTTTTTTTTTTTTTTTTTTGCTAATTCTTATTTTTAATTTTTTTTCTAATTCATTTTTTTTTTTTTTGTTAATTCAGATTTTTTTGCTAATTCAGATTTTTTTTTTTTTTTATTGCTCATTCATTATTTTTTTTTGCTAATTCATATTTTTTATTTTGCTAATTCAGATTTTTTTTGCTAATTCAGATTTTTTTTGCTAATTCAGTTTTTTTTTTGTTCTAATTTTTTTGCTAATTTTTTTTTTTTTTTTTTGCTAATTCAGATATTTTTTTTTTTGCTAATTCAGATTTTTTTTTTCTAATTTTTTTTTTTTTTTTTTTTTGCTAATTCAGATTTTGTTTTGCTAATTCAGACTTATTTTTTTTTTGCTAATTCATATTTTTTTTTCTAATTAATTTTTTTTTTTTTTTTTTTTGCTAATTCAAATTTTTTTATTGCTCATTCATATTTTTTTTTAATCTTTTTCTAATTCATATTTTTTTTTCCTAATTCGCATTTTTTTCTTTTTTTTTTTTGCTAATTTATATTTTTTTTTAGAATTAATTTTTTTTGCTAATTCAGATTTTTTTTTTGTTCATTCAAATTTTTTTTTTTGCTAATTCATTTTTTTTTTTTTGCTAATTCTTATTTTTTATTTTTTTTTTCTAATTCAGATTTTTTTTTGCTAATTCAGATTTTTTTGTTTTTTTTTGCTAATTTTTTTTTTTTGCTAATTCAGATTTTTTTTTCTAATTCATATTTTTTTGCTAATTCATATTTTTTTTTTTTCAAATTCATATTTTTTTTTTTTTGCTAATTCAGATTTTTTTTTTGCTCATTCATATTTTTTTTTTTGCTAATTCATATTTTTTTTTTCTAATTCATATTTTTTTTTCCTAATTCAGATTTCTATTTTTTTTTCTAATTCATATTTTTTTTTCTAATTCATATTTTTGTTTTTTTTTTTTTGCTAATTCAGTTTTTTTTTTTTTTTTTTTTTTTTGCTAATTCTTATTTTTTATTTTTTTTTTCTAATTCATTTTTTTTTTTGCTAATTCACATATATTTTTTTTTTTTTTTTTTTTTTGCTAATTCAGATTTTTTTTTGCTAATGCAGATTTTTTTTGCTCATTCATATTTTTTTTTTTTTGGTAATTCATATTTTTTTCTAATTCATATTTTTTTTTTTTGCTGAATCACATTTTTTTCTTTTTTTTTTTTTGCTAATTCTTATTTTTAATTTTTTTTCTAATTCATTTTTTTTTTTTGCTAATTCAGATTTTTTTTGCTAATTCAGATTTTTTTTTCTAATTCATATTTTTTGCTAATTCATATTTTTTTTTTCTAATTATTTTTTTTGCTAATTCAGATTTTTTTTGCTCATTCATATTTTTTTTTTTGCTAATTCATATTTTTTTTTTTATTTTTTTCTAATTCATATTTTTTTTTTGATAATTCAGATTTTTTTTATTTTTTTTTCTAATTCATATTTTTTTTTGCTAATTCAGATTTTTTTTTTCTAATTCATTTTTTTTTTTGCTAATTCAGATTTTTTTTTTTTTTTGCTAATTTTTTTTTTGCTAATTCAGATTTTTTTTCTAATTCATATTTTTTTGCTAATTCATATTTTTTTTTTCAAATTCATATTTTTTTTTTTTTGCTAATTCAGATTTTTTTTTTGCTCATTCATATTTTTTTTTTTGCTAATTCATATTTTTTTTTTCTAATTCATATTTTTTTTTCCAAATTCAGATTTTTATTTTTTTTTCTAATTCACATTTTTTTTTCTAATTCATATTTTTGTTTTTTTTTTTTTTTGCTAATTCAGTTTTTTTTTTTTTTTTTTTTTGCTAATTCTTATTTTTTATTTTTTTTTCTAATTCATTTTTTTTTTGCTAATTCACATATATTTTTTTTTTTTTTTTTTTTTTTAATTCAGATTTTTTTTTGCTAATTCAGATTTTTTTTGCTCATTCATATTTTTTTTTTTTTTGGTAATTCATATTTTTTCTAATTCATATTTTTTTTTTTGCTGAATCACATTTTTTTTTTTTTTTTTTTTGCTAATTCTTATTTTTAATTTTTTTTCTAATTCATTTTTTTTTTTGCTAATTCAGATTTTTTTTGCTAATTCAGATTTTTTTTTTTTTTTTATTGCTCATTCATTATTTTTTTTTGCTAATTCATATTTTTTTTTTGCTAATTCAGATTTTTTTTGCTAATTCAGATTTTTTTGCTAATTCAGTTTTTTTTTGTTCTAATTTTTTTGCTAATTTTTATTTTTTTTTTGCTAATTCAGATATTTTTTTTTTGCTAATTCAGATTTTTTTTTCTAATTTTTTTTTTTTTTTTTTTGCTAATTCAGATTTTGTTTTGCTAATTCAGACTTATTTTTTTTTTTGCTAATTCATATTGTTTTTTCTAATTAATTTATTTTTTTTTTTTTTTGCTAATTCAAATTTTTTTATTGCTCATTCATATTTTTTTTTAATCTTTTTCTAATTCATATTTTTTTTTTCCTAATTCGCATTTTTTTCTTTTTTTTTTTTTGCTAATTTATATTTTTTTTTTAGAATTAATTTTTTTTGCTAATTCAGATTTTTTTTTGCTCATTCATATTTTTTTTTTGCTAATTCATTTTTTTTTTTTGCTACTTCTTATTTTTTATTTTTTTTTTCTAATTCAGATTTTTTTTTGCTAATTCAGATTTTTTTTTTTTTTTTTGCTAATTTTTTTTTTTTGCTAATTCAGATTTTTTTTTTGCTCATTCATATTTTTTTTTTGCTAATTCATATTTTTTTTTCTAATTCATATTTTTTTTTCCTAATTCAGATTTTTATTTTTTTTCTAATTCATATTTTTTTTTTCTAATTCATATTTTTGTTTTTTTTTTTTTTGCTAATTCAGTTTTTTTTTTTTTTTTTTTTTTGCTAATTCTTATTTTTTATTTTTTTTCTAATTCATTTTTTTTTGCTAATTCACATATATTTTTTTTTTTTTTTTTTTTTTTGCTAATTCAGATTTTTTTTTGCTAATGCAGATTTTTTTTGCTCATTCATATTTTTTTTTTTTGGTAATTCATATTTTTTTCTAATTCATATTTTTTTTTTGCTGAATCACATTTTTTTCTTTTTTTTTTTGCTAATTCTTATTTTTAATTTTTTTTCTAATTCATTTTTTTTTTGCTAATTCAGATTTTTTTTGCTAATTCAGATTTTTTTTTTCTAATTAATATTTTTTGCTAATTCATATTTTTTTTTTCTAATTATTTTTTTTTGCTAATTCAGATTTTTTTTGCTCATTCATATTTTTTTTTTTGCTAATTCATATTTTTTTTTTTATTTTTTTCTAATTCATATTTTTTTTTTGATAATTCAGATTTTTTTTATTTTTTTTTCTAATTCATATTTTTTTTTGCTAATTCAGATTTTTTTTTCTAATTCATTTTTTTTTTTGCTAATCCATTTTTTTTTCTAATTATTTTTTTGCTAATTCAGATTTTTTTTTGCTCATTCATATGTTTTTTTTTTTGCTAATTCATATTTTTTTTTTTGCTAATTCAGATTTTATTTATTTTTTTTCTAATTCATATTTTTTGCTAATTCATATTTTTTTTATAATTCATATTTTTTGCTAATTCGGATTTTTTTTTCTCATATTTTTTTTGCTAATTCAGATTTTTTTTTTTTTTTTTTTTTTTTTTTTTTTTTTTTTTTTGCTAATTCATATATTTTTTTTTTTCTAATTAATGTTTTTGTTTTTTTCCTAATTCAGATTTTTATTTTTTTTTTCTAATTCCTATTTTTTTATTTTTTTTCTTGCTAATTGATATTTTTTTTTTTCGCTAATTCAGATTTTTTTTTTTGCTAATTCAAATTTTTTTTGCTAATTCATATTTTTTTTCTAATTCATATTTTTGTTTTTGCTAATTCAGATTTTTATTTTTTTTTCTAATTTTTTTTTGTTTTTTTTTGCTAATTCATATTGTTTTTTTCTAATTAATTTTTTTTTTTGCTAATTCAGATTTTTTTTTGCTCACTCATATTTTTTTTTTTTTTTGCTAATTCATATTTTTTTTTTTGCTAATTCACATTTTTTTTTGCTAATTCTTATTTTTTATTTTTTTTTCTAATTCAGATTTTTTTTTTCTAATTCAGATTTTTTTGTTTTTTTTTTGCTAATTATTTCTTTTTTTTTTTTTTGCTAATTCAGATTTTTTTTTGCTCATTCATATTTTTTTCTAATTCATATTTTTTTTTGCTAATTCACATTTTTTTTTTTTTTGCTAATTCTTATTTTTTATTTTTTTTTCTAATTCAGATTATTTTTTTTGCTAATTCAGATTTTTTTTTTTGCTAATTTTTTTTTTTTTTTGCTAATTCAGATTTGTTTTTCTAATTCAGATTTTTATTTTTTTTTTCTAATTCATATTTTTTTTTTTTGCTAATTCAGATTTTTTTTCTTTTTTTTTTTTTTTTTTTTTTGCTTTTTCAGATTTTTTTTTGCTAATTCTTATTTTTTTTTTTTTTTCTAATCCATTTTTTTTTGCTAATTCATATTTTTTTTTTTTTTGCTAATTCAGATTTTTTTGTTAATTTTTATTTTTTTTTGCTCATTCATATTTTTTTTTTTTGTTAATTCATATTTTTTTCTAATTCATATTTTTTTTTTGAAGGTCGGAAAAGGTAAAGATAAAGTTTCTGACGATGATGATAATAAGAAGCGCAAAGGCGGCAATGAAAAGGATGACAACGACAATCGAAAGGGCAACAAATTTGAGGACAAAGGAATCAAAGATAAAAGACGAAAGAAAAATCAAAGCATGGAAGAGTGTTTCAACAGAACATTAATCAGACATCCCAGGAAGGTCTTCAACTATAATCAACGCGATTGGTTTCGACATATTCCTATATTTCTAATGGCTTATATATCAGCTGTTTACAATATGACCAGACAAAGCACATTTAAGGTCATTTTCGGAAAGGAAATGCGCTTACCTAGCGGCCTCAAGTTTGGTATACCCAATGGCGAACAAAAGTTACCAGAAGACTACGTAACAAAGCTCAGACAACGATTAGCTAATGTGCACGAGGCCACGAGACGTTCTCCAAAGTTACCACAACACTGGGAGAGACCGTATGCAGTTAAAACTAAAATTAATAACATGCCATACAAGAATCAGCGCGGTACAAGATGCAAAAGAAAAATCGTTCATCTAGATCGCTTGGGTCAATACGGAGAGCACCAAGACCGTGGACCATCTGTTGTTCGGGACGAACAAATTTTAAGAAGGGGGTAGTGTTACGTGCCACAAAGTGAATCAAGCGACATCTCTTAGGAATGGAAGCAACTTTAGGTTATTGTCATCTTAGTACACTTTGGGTTCGGAGAACGGAATATTCAGGAAGGTTCTAGGATAATTCGTAGAGTATAAATACGGCGCTCTGACAGCGAGGAGGCGGAGTATTATTTCAGACAGCGAAGTGAACGAAGTAAACTATTTGGATTGCGATAATTAGAAGTACAGTACTAGCGATAAATAAAGAGTTGATTTGATAATTATTTGTGAATTTGTGAGAGTAAACAGTAAAGTTAAATAAAGAAAGAACTGTTGAATTATATCTGAAATATTGTGTTTTAAATAACGAACTAAGGCCACGCTCGTAACAATATTTTTGTTTTTTTTTGCTAATTCAGATTTTTTTTTTGCTAATTCTTATTTTTTATTTTTTTTCTAATTCATTTTTTTTGCTAATTGATATTTTTTTTGCTAATTCAGATTTTTTTTTTGCTAATTCAAATTTTTTTGCTAATTCATATTTTTTTTTTCTAATTCATATTTTTGTTTTTGCTAATTCAGATTTTTTTTCTAATATTTTTCTTTTTGCTAATTCAGATTTTTTTTTTCTAATTCATATATTTTTTTTTTTTTTTGCTAATTCATATTTTTTTTTTCTAATTAATTTTTTTTTTTGCTAATTCAGATTTTTTTTTTGCTCATTCATATTTTTTTTTTTCTAATTTTTTTTTTTTTTTTTGCTAATTCAGATTTTTTTTTTTCTAATTCATAGTTTTTTTTTTTGCTAATTCAGATTTTTTTTCTAATATTTTTTTTTTTGCTAATTCAGATTTTTTTTTCTAATTCATATATTTTTTTTTTTTGCTAATTCATATTTTTTTTCTAATTAATTTTTTTTTTTTGGTAATTCAGATTTTTTTTTTTGCTCATTCATATTTTTTTTTTTTGCTAATTCATATTTTTTTTTTTATTTTTTTCTAATTCATATTTTTTTTTTGCTAATTCACATTTTTTTTGCTAATTCTTATTTTTTATTTTTTTTTTCTAATTCAGATTTTTTTGTTTTTTTTTTTGCTATTTAATTTTTTTTTTGCTAATTCAGATTTTTTTTTTGCTCATTCATATTTTTTTTTAATTTTTTTCTAATTCATATTTTTTTTTGCTAATTCACATTTTTTTTTTTTTGCTAATTCTTATTTTTTATTTTTTTTTCTAATTCAGATTTTTTTTTTGCTAATTCAGATTTTTTGTTTTTTTTTTGCTAATTCAGATTTTTTTTTGCTCATTCATATTTTTTTTTTGCTAATTCATTTTTTTTTTGCTAATTCTTATTTTTTATTTTTTTTTTCTAATTCAGATTTTTTTTTGCTAATTCAGATTTTTTTGTTTTTTTTTGCTAATTTTTTTTTTTTGCTAATTCAGATTTTTTTTTCTAATTCATATTTTTTTGCTAATTCATATTTTTTTTTTTCAAATTCATATTTTTTTTTTTTTTGCTAATTCAGATTTTTTTTTTTGCTCATTCATATTTTTTTTTTGCTAATTCATATTTTTTTTTTCTAATTCATATTTTTTTTTCCTAATTCAGATTTTTATTTTTTTTCTAATTCATATTTTTTTTTTCTAATTCATATTTTTGTTTTTTTTTTTTTTTGCTAATTCAGTTTTTTTTTTTTTTTTTTTTTTTGCTAATTCTTATTTTTTATTTTTTTTCTAATTCATTTTTTTTTGCTAATTCACATATATTTTTTTTTTTTTTTGCTAATTCAGATTTTTTTTTGCTAATGCAGATTTTTTTTGCTCATTCATATTTTTTTTTTTTTGGTAATTCATATTTTTTTCTAATTCATATTTTTTTTTTTGCTGAATCACATTTTTTTCTTTTTTTTTTTTGCTAATTCATATTTTTAATTTTTTTTCTAATTCATTTTTTTTTTGCTAATTCAGATTTTTTTTGCTAATTCAGATTTTTTTTTTTCTAATTAATATTTTTTGCTAATTCATATTTTTTTTTTCTAATTATTTTTTTTGCTAATTCAGATTTTTTTTGCTCATTCATATTTTTTTTTTTGCTAATTCATATTTTTTTTTTTTATTTTTTTCTAATTCATATTTTTTTTTTGATAATTCAGATTTTTTTTATTTTTTTTTCTAATTCATATTTTTTTTTTTTTTTTTTTTTTTTTTTTTTTTGCTAATTCATATATTTTTTTTTTCTAATTAATGTTTTTGTTTTTTTCCTAATTCAGATTTTTATTTTTTTTTTCTAATTCCTATTTTTTTATTTTTTTTCTAATTCATTTTTTTTGCTAATTGATATTTTTTTTTTTTTCGCTAATTCAGATTTTTTTTTTTGCTAATTCAAATTTTTTTTGCTAATTCATATTTTTTTTCTAATTCATATTTTTGTTTTTGCTAATTCAGATTTTTTTTTGCTCATTCATATTTTTTTTTTGCTAATTCATTTTTTTTTTGCTAATTCTTATTTTTTATTTTTTTTTTCTAATTCAGATTTTTTTTTGCTAATTCAGATTTTTTTGTTTTTTTTTGCTAATTTTTTTTTTTTGCTAATCCATTTTTTTTTCTAATTATTTTTTTGCTAATTCAGATTTTTTTTTTGCTCATTCATATGTTTTTTTTTTTGCTAATTCATATTTTTTTTTTTGCTAATTCAGATTTTATTTATTTTTTTTCTAATTCATATTTTTTGCTAATTCATATTTTTTTTATAATTCATATTTTTTGCTAATTCGGATTTTTTTTCTCATATTTTTTTTGCTAATTCAGATTTTTTTTTTTTTTTTTTTTTTTTTTTTTTTTTTGCTAATTCATATATTTTTTTTTTCTAATTAATGTTTTTGTTTTTTTCCTAATTCAGATTTTTATTTTTGCTAATTCAGATTTTTATTTTTTTTTCTAATTTTTTTTTGTTTTTTTTTGCTAATTCAGATTTTTTTTTTTTTCTAATTCATATTTTTTTTTTTTTGCTAATTCAGATTTTTTTTGTAATATTTTTTTTTTTTGTTAATTCAGATTTTTTTTTTCTAATTCATATATTTTTTTTTTTGCAAATTCATATTGTTTTTTTCTAATTAATTTTTTTTTTTTTTTGCTAATTCAGATTTTTTTTTGCTCACTCATATTTTTTTTTTTTTTTGCTAATTCATATTTTTTTTTTGCTAATTCACATTTTTTTTTGCTAATTCTTATTTTTTATTTTTTTTTTCTAATTCAGATTTTTTTTTGCTAATTCAGATTTTTTTGTTTTTTTTTTGCTAATTATTTTTTTTTTTTTTTTGCTAATTCAGATTTTTTTTTGCTCATTCATATTTTTTTCTAATTCATATTTTTTTTTGCTAATTCACATTTTTTTTTTTTTGCTAATTCTTATTTTTTATTTTTTTTTCTAATTCAGATTATTTTTTTTGCTAATTCAGATTTTTTTGTTTTTTTTTTTTTGCTAATTTTTTTTTTTTTTTGCTAATTCAGATTTGTTTTTCTAATTCAGATTTTTATTTTTTTTTTCTAATTCATATTTTTTTTTTTTGCTAATTCAGATTTTTTTTCTTTTTTTTTTTTTTTTTTTTTTTGCTTTTTCAGATTTTTTTTTGCTAATTCTTATTTTTTATTTTTTTTTCTAATCCATTTTTTTTTGCTAATTCATATTTTTTTTTTTTTTTGCTAATTCAGATTTTTTTGTTAATTTTTATTTTTTTTTGCTCATTCATATTTTTTTTTTTTTGCTAATTCAGATTTTTTTTTCTAATTCATATATTTTTTTTTTTGCTAATTCATATTTTTTTTCTAATTAATTTTTTTTTTGCTAATTCAGATTTTTTTTTTTGCTCATTCATATTTTTTTTTTTTGCTAATTCATATTTTTTTTTTTTTTTTTTTCTAATTCATATTTTTTTTTTGCTAATTCACATTTTTTTTGCTAATTCTTATTTTTTATTTTTTTTTTCTAATTCAGATTTTTTTGTTTTTTTTTTTGCTATTTAATTTTTTTTTTGCTAATTCAGATTTTTTTTTTGCTCATTCATATTTTTTTTTAATTTTTTTCTAATTCATATTTTTTTTTGCTAATTCACATTTTTTTTTTTTTTTTGCTAATTCTTATTTTTTATTTTTTTTTCTAATTCAGATTTTTTTTTTGCTAATTCAGATTTTTTGTTTTTTTTTTGCTAATTTTTTTTTTTTTTTGCTAATTCAGATTTGTTTTTCTAATTCATATTTTTTTGCTAATTCATTTTTTTTTTCAAATTCATATTTTTTTTTTTTTTGCTAATTCAGATTTTTTTTTTGCTCATTAAATTTTTTTTTTGCTAATTCATTTTTTTTTTCTAATTCATATTTTTTTTTCCTAATTCAGATTTTTATTTTTTTTTTCTAATTCATATTTTTTTTCTAATTCATATTTTTTTTTTGCTAATTCAGATTTTTTTCTTTTTTTTTTTTTTTTTGCTTATTCAGATTTTTTTTTGCTAATTCTTATTTTTTATTTTTTTTTCTAATTCATTTTTTTTGCTAATTCATATTTTATTTTTTTTTTTTTGCTAATTCAGATTTTTTTTTTGCTAATTCAAATTTTTTTTTTTCGAATTCATATTTTTTGCTAATTCATATTTTTTTTTCTAATTATTTATTTTTTTTTTTTGCTAATTCAGATTTTTTTTTGCTCATTCATATTTTTTTTTTTGCTAATTCATATTTTTTTTTTATTTTTTTCTAATTCATATTTTTTTTTTGATAATTCACATTTTTTTTATTTTTTTTTCTAATTCATATTTTTTTTTTGCTTATTCAGATTTTTTTTTTCTAATTCATATTTTTTTTTTTTTGCTAATTCATTTTTTTTTTAATTATTTTTTTTTTTTTTTGCTAATTCAGATTTTTTTTTTGCTCATTCATATTTTTTTTTTGCTAATTCATATTTTTTGCTAATTCAGATTTTTTTTTCTAATATTTTTTTTGCTAATTCAGATTTTTTTTTGCTAATTCTTATTTTTTATTTTTTTTCTAATCCTTTTTTTTTTTTTTTTTTTTTTTTTTTGTTAATTTTTTTTTGTTTTTTTTTTGCTAATTCAGTTTTTTTTTTTTTTTTGCTAATTCAAATTTTTTTCTTTTTTTTTTTGCTAATTCATATATTTTTTTTTCTAATTCATATTTTTGTTTTTCTCCTAATTCAGATTTTTATTTTTTGCTAATTCAGTTTTTTTTTTCTAATTCATATTTTTGTTTCTTTTTTGCTAATTCAGATGTTTTTTTTTGCTAATTCTTATTTTTTATTTTTTTTCTAATTCATTTTTTTTGCTAATTGATATTTTTTGCTAATTGATATTTTTTTTTTTTTTTTTTTTGCTAATTCAGATTTTTTTTTTTGCTAATTCAAATTTTTTTCTTTTTTTTTTTTGTTAATTCATATTTTTTTTTTCTAATTCATATTGTTTTTGCTAATTCAGATTTTTATTTTTTTTTGCTAATTCTTATTTTTTATTTTTTTTTCTAATCCATTTTTTTTTGCTAATTCATATTTTTTTTTTTTTTTTGCTAATTCAGATTTTTTTGTTAATTTTTATTTTTTTTTGCTCATTCATATTTTTTTTTTTTGGTAATTCATATTTTTTTCTAATTGATATTTTTTTTTTTTGCTAAATCACATTTTTTTCTTTTTTTTTTGCTAATTCTTATTTTTAATTTTTTTTTCTAATTCATTTTTTTTTTTTGCTAATTCAGATTTTTTTTTGCTAATTCAGATTTTTTTTTCTAATTCATATTTTTTGCTAATTCATATTTTTTTTTCTAATTATTTTTTTTTTTTTTTTGCTAATTCAGATTTTTTTTTGCTCATTCATATTTTTTTTTTTGCTAATTCATATTTTTTTTTTTTTTTATTTTTTTCTAATTCATATTTTTTTTTTGATAATTCAGATTTTTTTTATTTTTTTTTCTAATTCATATTTTTTTTTTGCTAATTCAGATTTTTTTTTTCTAATTCATATTTTTTTTTTTTTGCTAATTCATTTTTTTTCTAATTATTTTTTTTTTTTTTTTTTGCTAATTCAGATTTTTGTTTTGCTCATTCATATTTTTTTTTTTGCTAATTCATATTTTTTTTTTTGCTAATTCAGATTTTATTTATTTTTTTTCTAATTCATATTTTTTGCTAATTCAGATTTTTTTCTAATTCATATTTTTTGCTAATTCAGATTTTTTTTTCTAATATTTTTTTTGCTAATTCAGATTTTTTTTTTGCTAATTCTTATTTTTTATTTTTTTTCGAATCCTTTTTTTTTTTTTTTTTTTTTTTTGTTAATTTTTTTTTGTTTTTTTTTTGCTAATTCAGAATTTTTTTTTTTTTTTTTTGCTAATTCAAATGTTTTTTTTTGCTCATTCATATTTTTTTTTAATTTTTTTCTAATTCATATTTTTTTTTTTGCTAATTCACATTTTTTTTTTTTTTGCTAATTCATATTTTTTTTTTCTAATTAATTTTTTTTGCTAATTCAGATTTTTTTTTTGCTCATTCATATTTTTTTTTTGCTAATTCATTTTTTTTTTTTTTTGCTAATTCTTATTTTTTATTTTTTTTTTGCTAATTCAGATTTTTTTGTTTTTTTTTTGCTAATTTTTTTTTTGCTAATTCAGATTTTTTTTTTGCTCATTCATATTTTTTTTTTTGCTAATTCATATTTTTTTTTTCTAATTCATATTTTTTTTTCCTAATTCAGATTTTTATTTTTTTTCTAATTCATATTTTTGTTTTTTTTGCTAATTCAGTTTTTTTTTTTTTTTTTTTTTTTTTTTTTTTTTTTTTTTTTTTTTGCTTTTCAGATTTTTTTTTGCTAATTCTTATTTTTTATTTTTTTATAATTCATATTTTTTTCTAATTCATATTTTTTTTTCCTAATTCAGATTTTTATTTTTTTTTTCTAATTCCTACTTTTTTTATTTTTTGCTAATTCAGTTTTCTTTTTTTTCTAATTCATATTGTTACGTGCCACAAAGTGAATCAAGCGACATCTCTTAGGAATGGAAGCAACTTTAGGTTAGTGTCATCTTAGTACACTTTGGGTTCGGAGAACGGAATATTCAGGAAGGTTCTAGGATAATTCGTAGTGTATAAATACGGCGCTCTGACAGCTAGGAGGCGGAGTATTATTTCAGACAGCGAAGTGAACGAAGTAAACTATTTGGATTGCGATAATTAGAAGTACAGTACTAGCGATAAATAAAGAGTTGATTTGATAATTATTTGTGAATTTGTGAGAGTAAACAGTAAAGTTAAATAAAGAAAGAGCTGTTGAATTATATCTGAAATATTGTGTTTTAAATAACGAACTAAGGCCACGCTCGTAACAACTGGTGTCAGAAGTAAAATAAAATCGCGAAATAAATGAATGAATGATTAATTTTGTGAAATCGCGCAAGACTGGGACGCAAACTAGAGGAGCTTCGCATACAGGAATTAAAAGTGGAGTTGGGGAAGCGGTCATTACAAACGACAGGTCTAAAGAATGTTCTAGTCGAGCGACTTAGACAAGCGTTGATAGAGGAAGAAAAGAATCCTGATACATACGTTTTCGAGGAAGAACCAGAAACTGAAGAAGAGCCTGCGATGAACATAGAACAGCTTTTGGGTACTTTAATGACCAGAATGGAGCTTTCAACCCTGCAAGTGAAGAATGCTCTTGAGGAACAAAAGAATTCTCTAGAAGCCCGTTTGGACGAACAAAAGAATTCTATGGAATCCCGTTTAGATGATCAGAAGAAATCACTAGAAACGCGTTTGGATGAACAAAAGAGTTCTCTGGAGAATTGTCTAGAAAATTGCTTAGAGGAACAAAAGAATTTCCTGAAAAACTCGTTAGACGAACAAAATTTAAAAATTGAAGGAATCGAGCAAGAAGTGGCGGAAGTTGAACAAAAAGTCACCGAACAGCTTGACAACTTTAAATCAGATTTGGAGAAGATGAAACATCGACAACCACGGCACGAAGGAATTGAAATATCCAATGCAGGCAGAATGAAACCTCCAATATTTGATGGACAAAATTCGTGGCATATTTTCAAGAGACAATTCGAGGCTGCTTCCGAAGTAAACGGATGGAATGATGCAGACAAAGCTACAGCTCTGGTATTAGCACTTCGAGGTTCTGCATCAGAGCTTTTACAAACTATACCGATAGAAAGGCAACGTGATTATACCTCATTAGTACAGGCGATAGAATTACGTTACGGAGATGAGCGCATGCAGCAAGTATATCGCCTGCAGTTACGCAACAGGACTCAAAAGCATGGCGAGTCACTACAACAACTGCAGGCTGATATGGAAAGATTAGCTTATCTTTCGTACTCTAGCGTAAATGCGGATTTCCTTAATGAAGTGGCAACAGAAGCATTTGTGAACGCCATTGCAGATCAAAATTTACAACAAGCGTTAAGGCTAGCAGGAAAGAAATCAACAGCAGAAGCACTAGCCTATGCATTAGCGTATGAATCTGCCAGGCAAGCTTCTCGAAGTGCAGTACGAGTGAGAGAAATTTCGGTGGAGGAATGTACTTGTAATAGAATGCAGCCATCACAGAGCAATTCTTCACGCGGTATTCTGCGATGCTGGAATTGTAATAGACCAGGACACCTCCAAAGGGACTGCAGAAAACGCCGACGAATGGAAGCGCTAGAAGAAGGGCAGAGATATCGAGCTGGGCAAAGATATGGAGTTGGGCAGCAGACTCACAGCAGACTCACAGCAGAATACCGTCATCAGAGACCACTCCTTCGCGTGGTGTCATTCGATGCTGGAAATGTAGTAGACTGGGACACCTGCAAAACGACTGTAGGAAACGAGGACGAATGCAAACAACAGAAGAAGAAGGGAGAAGATGGCGAGCTAGAGAGCAAGCTTTCCGTGAAGAGACTAGACTGCAACCTCATGACTTTGAAATCCCATACCGCAAAGGACGTATCCACGGATATGCAGAAGCTTTTTCACAACGTCCATGCAATCCTGAATGGAATCATTGCGGACGGATGGAAGAAAAAGATGACGATGACTACAATGATGATAACGAAAGTCGAAAGAAGAAAGGAAAGAAATCAAAAGATGATGATGATTACGGTGATAAAAGTAAAAAGAAGAAAGGAAAGAAATCCAAAGATGACGATGACTACAATGATGATAACGAAAGTCGAAAGAAGAAAGGAAAGAAATCAAAAGATGATGATGATTACGGTGATAAAAGTAAAAAGAAGAAAGGAAAGAAATCCAAAGATGATGATTACGGTGATAAAAGTAAAAAGAAGAAAGGAAAGAAATCCAAGAGCGAGGATAATGAAAGAAAGAAAAAGACGAAAAGTAAAGGGTCTAAAGATGCTGATAATGACGATGATAAGGGTATAATGAAGGTCGGAAAAGGTAAAGATAAAGTTTCTGACGATGATGATAATAAGAAGCGCAAAGGCGGCAATGAAAAGGATGACAACGACAATCGAAAGGGCAACAAATTTGAGGACAAAGGAATCAAAGATAAAAGACGAAAGAAAAATCAAAGCATGGAAGAGTGTTTCAACAGAACATTAATCAGACATCCCAGGAAGGTCTTCAACTATAATCAACGCGATTGGTTTCGACATATTCCTATATTTCTAATGGCTTATATATCAGCTGTTTACAATATGACCAGACAAAGCACATTTAAGGTCATTTTCGGAAAGGAAATGCGCTTACCTAGCGGCCTCAAGTTTGGTATACCCAATGGCGAACAAAAGTTACCAGAAGACTACGTAACAAAGCTCAGACAACGATTAGCTAATGTGCACGAGGCCACGAGACGTTCTCCAAAGTTACCACAACACTGGGAGAGACCGTATGCAGTTAAAACTAAAATTAATAACATGCCATACAAGAATCAGCGCGGTACAAGATGCAAAAGAAAAATCGTTCATCTAGATCGCTTGGGTCAATACGGAGAGCACCAAGACCGTGGACCATCTGTTGTTCGGGACGAACAAATTTTAAGAAGGGGGTAGTGTTACGTGCCACAAAGTGAATCAAGCGACATCTCTTAGGAATGGAAGCAACTTTAGGTTATTGTCATCTTAGTACACTTTTTTTTTTTGCTAATTCAAATGTTTTTTTTTTGCTCATTCATATTTTTTTTTAATTTTTTTCTAATTCATATTTTTTTTTTGCTAATTCACATTTTTTTTTTTTTTGCTAATTCATATTTTTTTTTTCTAATTAATTTTTTTTGCTAATTCAGATTTTTTTTTTGCTCATTCATATTTTTTTTTTGCTAATTCATTTTTTTTTTTTTTTGCTAATTCTTATTTTTTATTTTTTTTTTGCTAATTCAGATTTTTTTGTTTTTTTTTTGCTAATTTTTTTTTGCTAATTCAGATTTTTTTTTTGCTCATTCATATTTTTTTTTTGCTAATTCGTATTTTTTTTTTCTAATTCATATTTTTTTTTCCTAATTCAGATTTTTATTTTTTTTCTAATTCATATTTTTTTTTTTTTTTTTTTGCTAATTCAGTTTTTTTTTTTTTTTTTTTTTTTTTTTTTTTTTTTTTTTTTTTTTTTTTTTTTTTGCTTTTCAGATTTTTTTTTGCTAATTCTTATTTTTTTATAATTCATATTTTTTTCTAATTCATATTTTTTTTTTCCTAATTCAGATTTTTATTTTTTTTTCTAATTCAGATTTTTTTTTCTAATTCATATTTTTTGCTAATTCATATTTTTTTTTCTAATTATTTTTTTTTTTGCTAATTCTTATTTTTTTTCTAATTCATATTTTTTGCTAATTCGGATTCTTTTTTCTAATATTTTTTTTGCTAATTCAGATTTTTTTTTTTTTTTTTTTTTTTATTTTTTATTTATTTTTTTGCTAATTCTTTTTTTTTTTTTTTTTTTTTTTTTTTTTTTTTTTTTTTTTGCTAATTCAATTTTTTTTCTTTTTTTTTTTTTGCTAATTCATATATTTATTTTTTTTTCTAATTAATATTTTTGTTTTTTTCCTAATTCAGATTTTTATTTTTTTTTTCTAATTCCTATTTTTTTTATTTTTTGCTAATTCAGTTTTCTTTTTTTTCTAATTCATATTGTTACGTGCCACAAAGTGAATCAAGCGACATCTCTTAAGAATGGAAGCAACTTTAGGTTAGTGTCATCTTAGTACACTTTGGGTTCGGAGAACGGAATATTCAGGAAGGTTCTAGGATAATTCGTAGAGTATAAATACGGCGCTCTGACAGCTAGGAGGCGGAGTATTATTTCAGACAGCGAAGTGAACGAAGTAAACTATTTGGATTGCGATAATTAGAAGTACAGTACTAGCGATAAATAAAGAGTTGATTTGATAATTATTTGTGAATTTGTGAGAGTAAACAGTAAAGTTAAATAAAGAAAGAGCTGTTGAATTATATCTGAAATATTGTGTTTTAAATAACGAACTAAGGCCACGCTCGTAACAACTGGTGTCAGAAGTAAAATAAAATCGCGAAATAAAGTGGTGGCATTTGACTTTGAAATTCAAAGAGTGATTAATTTTGTGAAATCGCGCAAGACTGGGACGCAAACTAGAGGAGCTTCGCATACAGGAATTAAAAGTGGAGTTGGGGAAGCGGTCATTACAAACGACAGGTCTAAAGAATGTTCTAGTCGAGCGACTTAGACAAGCGTTGATAGAGGAAGAAAAGAATCCTGATACATACGTTTTCGAGGAAGAACCAGAAACTGAAGAAGAGCCTGCGATGAACATAGAACAGCTTTTGGGTACTTTAATGACCAGAATGGAGCTTTCAACCCTGCAAGTGAAGAATGCTCTTGAGGAACAAAAGAATTCTCTAGAAGCCCGTTTGGACGAACAAAAGAATTCTATGGAATCCCGTTTAGATGATCAGAAGAAATCACTAGAAACGCGTTTGGATGAACAAAAGAGTTCTCTGGAGAATTGTCTAGAAAATCGCTTAGAGGAACAAAAGAATTTCCTGAAAAACTCGTTAGACGAACAAAATTTAAAAATTGAAGGAATCGAGCAAGAAGTGGCGGAAGTTGAACAAAAAGTCACCGAACAGCTTGACAACTTTAAATCAGATTTGGAGAAGATGAAACATCGACAACCACGGCACGAAGGAATTGAAATATCCAATGCAGGCAGAATGAAACCTCCAATATTTGATGGACAAAATTCGTGGCATATTTTCAAGAGACAATTCGAGGCTGCTTCCGAAGTAAACGGATGGAATGATGCAGACAAAGCTACAGCTCTGGTATTAGCACTTCGAGGTTCTGCATCAGAGCTTTTACAAACTATACCGATAGAAAGGCAACGTGATTATACCTCATTAGTACAGGCGATAGAATTACGTTACGGAGATGAGCGCATGCAGCAAGTATATCGCCTGCAGTTACGCAACAGGACTCAAAAGCATGGCGAGTCACTACAACAACTGCAGGCTGATATGGAAAGATTAGCTTATCTTTCGTACTCTAGCGTAAATGCGGATTTCCTTAATGAAGTGGCAACAGAAGCATTTGTGAACGCCATTGCAGATCAAAATTTACAACAAGCGTTAAGGCTAGCAGGAAAGAAATCAACAGCAGAAGCACTAGCCTATGCATTAGCGTATGAATCTGCCAGGCAAGCTTCTCGAAGTGCAGTACGAGTGAGAGAAATTTCGGTGGAGGAATGTACTTGTAATAGAATGCAGCCATCACAGAGCAATTCTTCACGCGGTATTCTGCGATGCTGGAATTGCAATAGACCAGGACACCTCCAAAGGGACTGCAGAAAACGCCGACGAATGGAAGCGCTAGAAGAAGGGCAGAGATATCGAGCTGGGCAAAGATATGGAGTTGGGCAGCAGACTCACAGCAGAATACCGTCATCAGAGACCACTCCTTCGCGTGGTGTCATTCGATGCTGGAAATGTAGTAGACTGGGACACCTGCAAAACGACTGTAGGAAACGAGGACGAATGCAAACAACAAAAGAAGAAGGGAGAAGATGGCGAGCTAGAGAGCAAGCTTTCCGTGAAGAGACTAGACTGCAACCTCATGACTTTGAAATCCCATACCGCAAAGGACGTATCCACGGATATGCAGAAGCTTTTTCACAACGTCCATGCAATCCTGAATGGAATCATTGCGGACGGATGGAAGAAAAAGATGACGATGACTACAATGATGATAACGAAAGTCGAAAGAAGAAAGGAAAGAAATCAAAAGATGATGATGATTACGGTGATAAAAGTAAAAAGAAGAAAGGAAAGAAATCCAAAGATGACGATGACTACAATGATGATAACGAAAGTCGAAAGAAGAAAGGAAAGAAATCAAAAGATGATGATGATTACGGTGATAAAAGTAAAAAGAAGAAAGGAAAGAAATCCAAAGATGATGATTACGGTGATAAAAGTAAAAAGAAGAAAGGAAAGAAATCCAAGAGCGAGGATAATGAAAGAAAGAAAAAGACGAAAAGTAAAGGGTCTAAAGATGCTGATAATGACGATGATAAGGGTATAATGAAGGTCGGAAAAGGTAAAGATAAAGTTTCTGACGATGATGATAATAAGAAGCGCAAAGGCGGCAATGAAAAGGATGACAACGACAATCGAAAGGGCAACAAATTTGAGGACAAAGGAATCAAAGATAAAAGACGAAAGAAAAATCAAAGCATGGAAGAGTGTTTCAACAGAACATTAATCAGACATCCCAGGAAGGTCTTCAACTATAATCAACGCGATTGGTTTCGACATATTCCTATATTTCTAATGGCTTATATATCAGCTGTTTACAATATGACCAGACAAAGCACATTTAAGGTCATTTTCGGAAAGGAAATGCGCTTACCTAGCGGCCTCAAGTTTGGTATACCCAATGGCGAACAAAAGTTACCAGAAGACTACGTAACAAAGCTCAGACAACGATTAGCTAATGTGCACGAGGCCACGAGACGTTCTCCAAAGTTACCACAACACTGGGAGAGACCGTATGCAGTTAAAACTAAAATTAATAACATGCCATACAAGAATCAGCGCGGTACAAGATGCAAAAGAAAAATCGTTCATCTAGATCGCTTGGGTCAATACGGAGAGCACCAAGACCGTGGACCATCTGTTGTTCGGGACGAACAAATTTTAAGAAGGGGGTAGTGTTACGTGCCACAAAGTGAATCAAGCGACATCTCTTAGGAATGGAAGCAACTTTAGGTTATTGTCATCTTAGTACACTTTGGGTTCGGAGAACGGAATATTCAGGAAGGTTCTAGGATAATTCGTAGAGTATAAATACGGCGCTCTGACAGCTAGGAGGCGGAGTATTATTTCAGACAGCGAAGTGAACGAAGTAAACTATTTGGATTGCGATAATTAGAAGTACAGTACTAGCGATAAATAAAGAGTTGATTTGATAATTATTTGTGAATTTGTGAGAGTAAACAGTAAAGTTAAATAAAGAAAGAACTGTTGAATTATATCTGAAATATTGTGTTTTAAATAACGAACTAAGGCCACGCTCGTAACAATATTTTTGTTTTTTTTTTGCTAATTCAGATTTTTTTTTGCTAATTCTTATTTTTTATTTTTTTTCTAATTCATTTTTTTTGCTAATTGATATTTTTTTTGCTAATTCAGATTTTTTTTTTTGCTAATTCAAATTTTTTTGCTAATTCATATTTTTTTTTTCTAATTCATATTTTTGTTTTTGCTAATTCAGATTTTTTTTCTAATATTTTTCTTTTTGTTAATTCAGATTTTTTTTTTCTAATTCATATATTTTTTTTTTTTGCTAATTCATATTTTTTTTTCTAATTAATTTTTTTTTTTGCTAATTCAGATTTTTTTTTTGCTCATTCATATTTTTTTTTTTCTAATTTTTTTTTTTTTTTTTTGCTAATTCAGATTTTTTTTTTTCTAATTCATAGTTTTTTTTTGCTAATTCAGATTTTTTTTCTAATATTTTTTTTTTTGCTAATTCAGATTTTTTTTTCTAATTCATATATTTTTTTTTTTTTGCAAATTCATATTTTTTTTCTAATTAATTTTTTTTTTTGCTAATTCAGATTTTTTTTTTGCTCATTCATATTTTTTTTTTTTTTGCTAATTCATATTTTTTTTTATTTTTTTCTAATTCATATTTTTTTTTGCTAATTAACATTTTTTTTGCTAATTCTTATTTTTTATTTTTTTTTTCTAATTCAGATTTTTTTGTTTTTTTTTTTGCTATTTAATTTTTTTTTTGCTAATTCAGATTTTTTTTTTGCTCATTCATATTTTTTTTTAATTTTTTTCTAATTCATATTTTTTTTTGCTAATTCACATTTTTTTTTTTTTTTTGCTAATTCTTATTTTTTAATTTTTTTTCTAATTCAGACTTTTTTTTGCTAATTCAGATTTTTTGTTTTTTTTTGCTAATTTTTTTTTTTTTTTGCTAATTCAGATTTGTTTTTCTAATTCATATTTTTTTGCTAATTCATATTTTTTTTTCAAATTCATATTTTTTTTTTTTTGCTAATTCAGATTTTTTTTTTGCTCATTAAATTTTTTTTTTGCTAATTTATTTTTTTTTTCTAATTCATATTTTTTTTTTCCTAATTCAGATTTTTATTTTTTTTTTTCTAATTCATATCTTTTTTCTAATTCATATTTTTTTTTTGCTAATTCAGATTTTTTTCTTTTTTTTTTTTTTTTTGCTTATTCAGATTTTTTTTTGCTAATTCTTATTTTTTATTTTTTTTTCTAATTCATTTGTTTTGCTAATTCATATTTGATTTTTTTTTTTTTGCTAATTCAGATTTTTTTTTTGCTAATTCAAATTTTTTTTTTCGAATTCATATTTTTTGCTAATTCATATTTTTTTTTCTAATTATTTATTTTTTTTTTTTGCTAATTCAGATTTTTTTTTGCTCATTCATATTTTTTTTTTTGCTAATTCATATTTTTTTTTTTATTTTTTTCTAATTCATATTATTTTTTTGATAATTCACATTTTTTTTATTTTTTTTTCTAATTCATATTTTTTTTTTGCTTATTCAGATTTTTTTTTTCTAATTCATATTTTTTTTTTTTTTGCTAATTCATTTTTTTTTAATTATTTTTTTTTTTTTTTGCTAATTCAGATTTTTTTTTTTGCTCATTCATATTTTTTTTTTGCTAATTCATATTTTTTGCTAATTCAGATTTTTTTTTCTAATATTTTTTTTGCTAATTCAGATTTTTTTTTGCTAATTCTTATTTTTTATTTTTTTTCTAATCCTTTTTTTTTTTTTTTTTTTTTTTTTTTTTGTTAATTTTTTTTTGTTTTTTTTTTGCTAATTCAGTTTTTTTTTTTTTTTTGCTAATTCAAATTTTTTTTCTTTTTTTTTTTGCTAATTCATATATTTTTTTTTCTAATTCATATTTTTGTTTTTTTCCTAATTCAGATTTTTATTTTTTGCTAATTCAGTTTTTTTTTCTAATTCATATTTTTGTTTCTTTTTTGCTAATTCAGATGTTTTTTTTTGCTAATTCTTATTTTTTATTTTTTTTCTAATTCATTTTTTTTGCTAATTGATATTTTTTGCTAATTGATATTTTTTTTTTTTTTTTTTTTTGCTAATTCAGATTTTTTTTTTTGCTAATTCAAATTTTTTTCTTTTTTTTTTTTGTTAATTCATATTTTTTTTTCTAATTCATATTGTTTTTGCTAATTCAGATTTTTATTTTTTTTTCTAATTCATATTTTTTTTTTTTTGCTAATTCAGATTTTTTTTTTCTAATTCATTTTTTTTTTTTTTGCTAATTCAGGATTTTTTTCTAATATTTTTTTTTTCCTAATTCAGATTTTTTTTTTTTTAATTCATATATTTTTTTTTTTTTTGCTAATTCATATTTTTTTTTCTAATTCATTTTTTTTTTGCTAATTCAGATTTTTTTTTGCTCATTCATATTTTTTTTTTTTTTTGCTAATTCATATATTTTTTTTATTTTTTTCTAATTCATATTTTTTTTTTGCTAATTCACATTTTTTTCTTTTTTTTTCTAATTCCTATTTTTTATTTTTTTTTCTAATTCATTTTCCTTTTGCTAATTCAGATTTTTTTTTTGCTAATTCAGATTTTTTTTTTTGCTAATTCAGATTTTTTTTTTGTTTTTGCTAATTTTAATTTTTTTTTTTTTGCTAATTCAGATTTTTTTTTCTAATTCATATTTTTTTGCTAATTCATATTTTTTTTCTTCTAATTCATTTTTTTTTCTTTTGCTATTTCAGTTTTTTTTTTTGCTCATTCATATTTTTTTTTGCTAATTCATATTTTTTTTTTCTAATTCATGTTTTTGCTCATTCAGATTTTTTTTTTTTTCTAATTCATATTTTTTTTTTGCTAATTCAGATTTTTTTTTCTAATTCATATTTTTGTTTTTTTTTTTTTTGCTAATTCAGATTTTTTTTGTTTTTTTTTTTTTGCTCATTCATTATTTTTTTTTTTTTGCTAATTCAGATTTTTTTTTTGTTCTAATTTTTTTTTGCTAATTTTTATTTTTTTTTTTGCTCATTCATATTTTTTTTTTCCTACTTCATATTTTTTTCTTCTAATTCATTTTTTTTTTGCTAATTCACATTTTTTTCTTTTTATTTTAATTCTTATTTTTTATTTTTTTTTTCTAATTAATTTTTTTTTTTTTTGCTAATTCAGATTTTTTTTTTTTGCTAATTCAGATTTTTGTTTTTTGCTAATTTTAATTTTTTTTTTTTTGCTAATTCAGATTTTTTTTCTAATTCATATTTTTTTGCTAATTCATATTTTTTTTTTCTAATTCATATTTTTTTTTCTTTTGCTAATTCAGATTTTTTTTTTGCTCATTCATATTTTTTTTTGCTATTTCATATTTTTTTTTTTTTAATTCATGTTTTTTTTTTTTTGCTCATTCAGATATTTTTTTTCTAATTCATATTTTTTTTGTGCTAATTCAGATTTTTTTTTTTTCTAATTCATATTTTTGTTTTTTTTTTGCTAATTCAGATTTTTTTTGCTCATTCATTATTTTTTTTTTTGCTAATTCATATTTTTTTTTTGCTAATTCAGATTTTTTTTGCTAATTCAGATTTTTTTTTGTTCTAATTTTTTTTTGCTAATTTTTATTTTTTTTTTGCTAATTCAGATTTTGTTTTGCTAATTCAGACTTATTTTTTTTTTTGCTAATTCATATTTTTTTTTCTAATTAATTTTTTTTTTTTTTGCTAATTCAGATTTTTTTTTGTTCATTCATATTTTTTTTTATTTTTTTCTAATTCATATTTTTTTTTTGCTAATTCACATTTTTTTCTTTTTTTTTTTTGCTAATTCATATTTTTTTTTTCTAATTAATTTTTTTTGCTAATTCAGATTTTTTTTTTGCTCATTTATATTTTTTTTTTTGCTAATTCATATATTTTTTTTTTTTTTTTTTGCTAATTCAGATTTTGTTTTGCTAATTCAGACTTATTTTTTTTTTTTTGCTAATTCATATTTTTTTTTTTCTAATTAATCTTTTTTATTTTTTTTTATTTTTTGCTAATTCAGATGTTTTTTTTTGCTAATTCTTATTTTTTATTTTTTTTCTAATTCATTTTTTTTGCTAATTGATATTTTTTGCTAATTGATATTTTTTTTTTTTTTTTGCTAATTCAGATTTTTTTTTTGCTAATTCAAATTTTTTTCTTTTTTTTTTTTTGCTAATTCATATTTTTTTTTTCTAATTCATATTGTTTTTGCTAATTCAGATTTTTATTTTTTTTTCTAATTCATATTTTTTTTTTTTGCTAATTCAGATTTTTTTTTTCTAATTCATTTTTTTTTTTTGCTAATTCAGAATTTTTTCTAATATTTTTTTTTCCTAATTCAGATTTTTTTTTTTTTAATTCAAATATTTTTTTTTTTTTTTGCTAATTCATATTTTTTTTTCTAATTCATTTTTTTTTTTGCTAATTCAGATTTTTTTTTGCTCATTCATATTTTTTTTTTTTTTTTCCTAATTCATATTTTTTTTTTATTTTTTTCTAATTCATATTTTTTTTTTGCTAATTCACATTTTTTTCTTTTTTTTTCTAATTCTTATTTTTTATTTTTTTTTTCTAATTCATTTTTCTTTTGCTAATTCAGATTTTTTTTTTGCTAATTCAGATTTTTTTTTTTGCTAATTCATATTTTTTTTTTGTTTTTGCTAATTTTAATTTTTTTTTTTTGCTAATTCAGATTTTTTTTTTCTAATTCATATTTTTTTGCTAATTCATATTTTTTTTCTTCTAATTCATTTTTTTTTTCTTTTGCTATTTCAGTTTTTTTTTTTGCTCATTCATATTTTTTTTTGCTAATTCATATTTTTTTTTTCTAATTCATGTTTTTGCTCATTCAGATTTTTTTTTTTTCTAATTCATATTTTTTTTTTGCTAATTCAGATTTTTTTTTTCTAATTCATATTTTTTTTTTTTTTTTTTTGCTAATTCAGATTTTTTTTTTTTTTTTTTTGCTCATTCATTATTTTTTTTTTTTGCTAATTCAGATTTTTTTTTTGTTCTAATTTTTTTTTGCTAATTTTTATTTTTTTTTTTGCTTATTCATATTTTTTTTTTCCTACTTCATATTTTTTTTCTTCTAATTCATTTTTTTTTTGCTAATTCACATTTTTTTCTTTTTTTTTTAATTCTTATTTTTTATTTTTTTTTTCTAATTAATTTTTTTTTTTTTGCTAATTCAGATTTTTTTTTTTTTTTTTTTTTTGCTAATTCAGATTTTTTTTTTTTGCTAATTTTAATTTTTTTTTTTTTGCTAGTTCAGATTTTTTTTCTAATTCATATTTTTTTGCTAATTCATATTTTTTTTTTCTAATTCATATTTTTTTTTCTTTTGCTAATTCAGATTTTTTTTTTGCTCATTCATATTTTTTTTTGCTATTTCATATTTTTTTTTTTTTTAATTCATGTTTTTTTTTTTTTTTTTGCTCATTCAGATTTTTTTTTTCTAATTCATATTTTTTTTGTGCTAATTCAGATTTTTTTTTTTTCTAATTCATATTTTTGTTTTTTTTTTTGCTAATTCAGATTTTTTTTGCTCATTCATTATTTTTTTTTTTGCTAATTCATATTTTTTTTTTGCTAATTCAGATTTTTTTTGCTAATTCAGATTTTTTTTTGTTCTAATTTTTTTTTGCTAATTTTTATTTTTTTTTGCTAATTCAAAATTTCTTTTTTTGCTAATTCAGATTTTTTTTTCTAATTTTTTTTTTTTTTTTTTTTTGCTAATTCAGATTTTGTTTTGCTAATTCAGACTTATTTTTTTTTTGCTAATTCATATTTTTTTTCTAATTAATTTTTTTTTTTTGCTAATTCAGATTTTTTTTTGTTCATTCATATTTTTTTTTATTTTTTTCTAATTCATATTTTTTTTTTGCTAATTCACATTTTTTTCTTTTTTTTTTTTGCTAATTCATATTTTTTTTTTCTAATTAATTTTTTTTGCTAATTCAGATTTTTTTTTTGCTCATTTATATTTTTTTTTTGCTAATTCATATATTTTTTTTTTTTTTTTTTTTGCTAATTCAGATTTTGTTTTGCTAATTCAGACTTATTTTTTTTTTTTGCTAATTCATATTTTTTTTTTCTAATTAATTTTTTTTATTTTTTTTTATTTTTTGCTAATTCAGATGTTTTTTTTTGCTAATTCTTATTTTTTATTTTTTTTCTAATTCATTTTTTTTGCTAATTGATATTTTTTGCTAATTGATATTTTTTTTTTTTTTCTGCTAATTCAGATTTTTTTTTTGCTAATTCAAATTTTTTTCTTTTTTTTTTTTTGCTAATTCATATTTTTTTTTCTAATTCATATTGTTTTTGCTAATTCAGATTTTTATTTTTTTTTCTAATTCATATTTTTTTTTTTTGCTAATTCAGATTTTTTTTTTCTAATTCATTTTTTTTTTTTTTGCTAATTCAGAATTTTTTCTAATATTTTTTTTTTCCTAATTCAGATTTTTTTTTTTTTTAATTCAAATATTTTTTTTTTTTTGCTAATTCATATTTTTTTTTCTAATTCATTTTTTTTTTGCTAATTCAGATTTTTTTTTGCTCATTCATATTTTTTTTTTTTTTTGCTAATTCATATTTTTTTTTTATTTTTTTCTAATTCATATTTTTTTTTTGCTAATTCACATTTTTTTCTTTTTTTTTCTAATTCTTATTTTTTATTTTTTTTTTCTAATTCATTTTTCTTTTGCTAATTCAGATTTTTTTTTTGCTAATTCAGATTTTTTTTTTTTTGCTAATTCAGATTTTTTTTTTGTTTTTGCTAATTTTAATTTTTTTTTTTTGCTAATTCAGAGTTTTGTTTTCTAATTCATATTTTTTTGCTAATTCATATTTTTTTTCTTCTAATTCATTTTTTTTTTCTTTTGCTAATTCAGATTTTTTTTTTGCTCATTCATATTTTTTTTTGCTAATTCATATTTTTTTTTTCTAATTCATGTTTTTGCTCATTCAGATTTTTTTTTTTTTCTAATTCATATTTTTTTTTTTGCTAATTCAGATTTTTTTTTTTCTAATTCATATTTTTGTTTTTTTTTTTTTTTTTGCTAATTCAGATTTTTTTTTTTTTTTTTGCTCATTCATAATTTTTTTTTTTGCTAATTCAGATTTTTTTTTGTTCTAATTTTTTTTTGCTAATTTTTATTTTTTTTTTTGCTCATTCATATTTTTTTTTCCTACTTCATATTTTTTTTCTTCTAATTCATTTTTTTTTTTTGCTAATTCACATTTTTTTCTATTTTTTTTTAATTCTTATTTTTTATTTTTTTTTTCTAATTAATTTTTTTTTTTTTTTGCTAATTCAGATTTTTTTTGCTAATTCAGATTTTTTTTTTTTTTGCTAATTTTAATTTTTTTTTTTTTGCTAATTCAGATTTTTTTTCTAATTCATATTTTTTTGCTAATTCATATTTTTTTTTTCTAATTCATATTTTTTTTTCTTTTGCTAATTCAGATTTTTTTTTTGCTCATTCATATTTTTTTTTGCTATTTCATATTTTTTTTTTTTTTAATTCATGTTTTTTTTTTGCTCATTCAGATTTTTTTTTTTTTCTAATTCATATTTTTTTTTTGCTAATTCAGATTTTTTTTCTAATATTTTTCTTTTTGCTAATTCAGATTTTTTTTTTCTAATTCATATATTTTTTTTTTTTTGCTAATTCATATTTTTTTTTTCTAATTAATTTTTTTTTTTTTGCTAATTCAGATTTTTTTTTTGCTCATTCATATTTTTTTTTTTTTCTAATTTTTTTTTTTTTTTTTTTTTTTGCTAATTCAGATTTTTTTTTTTTCTAATTCATAGTTTTTTTTTTTTGCTAATTCAGTTTTTTTTTCTAATATTTTTTTTTTTTGCTAATTCAGATTTTTTTTTCTAATTCATATATTTTTTTTTTTTGCTAATTCATATTTGTTTTCTAATTAATTTTTTTTTTGCTAATTCAGATTTTTTTTTTGCTCATTCATATTTTTTTTTTTGCTAATTCATATTTTTTTTTTTATTTTTTTCTAATTCATATTTTTTTTTTGCTAATTCACATTTTTTTGCTAATTCTTATTTTTTATTTTTTTTTCTAATTCAGATTTTTTTGTTTTTTTTTTGCTATTTAATTTTTTTTTTTGCTAATTCAGATTTTTTTTTGCTCATTCATATTTTTTTTTAATTTTTTTCTAATTCATATTTTTTTTTGCTAATTCACATTTTTTTTTTTTTTTTGCTAATTCTTATTTTTTATTTTTTTTCTAATTCAGATTTTTTTTTTGCTAATTCAGATTTTTTGTTTTTTTTTTGCTAATTTTTTTTTTTTTTTGCTAATTCAGAATTGTTTTTCTAATTCATATTTTTTTGCTAATTCATATTTTTTTTTCAAATTCATATTTTTTTTTTTTTGCTAATTCAGATTTTTTTTTTGCTCATTAAATTTTTTTTTTGCTAATTCATTTTTTTTTTCTAATTCATATTTTTTTTTCCTAATTCAGATTTTTATTTTTTTTTTCTAATTCATATTTTTTTTCTAATTCATGTTTTTTTTTTTTGCTAATTCAGATTTTTTTCTTTTTTTTTTTTTTTTGCTTATTCAGATTTTTTTTGCTAATTCTTATTTTTTATTTTTTTTTCTAATTCATTTTTTTTGCTAATTCATATTTTATTTTTTTTTTTTTTGCTAATTCAGATTTTTTTTTTGCTAATTCAAATTTTTTTTTTTTCGAATTCATATTTTTTGCTAATTCATATTTTTTTTTCTAATTATTTATTTTTTTTTTTTTGCTAATTCAGATTTTTTTTGCTCATTCATATTTTTTTTTTTGCTAATTCATATTTTTTTTTTATTTTTTTCTAATTCATATTTTTTTTTTGATAATTCACATTTTTTTTATTTTTTTTTCTAATTCATATTTTTTTTTTGCTTATTCAGATTTTTTTTTCTAATTCATGTTTTTTTTTTTTTGCTAATTCATTTTTTTTTTAATTATTTTTTTTTTTTTGCTAATTCAGATTTTTTTTTTGCTCATTCATATTTTTTTTTTGCTAATTCATATTTTTTGCTAATTCAGATTTTTTTTTCTAATATTTTTTTTTGCTAATTCAGATTTTTTTTTTGCTAATTCTTATTTTTTATTTTTTTTCTAATCCTTTTTTTTTTTTTTTTTTTTTTTTTTTTTTTTTGTTAATTTTTTTTTGTTTTTTTTTTGCTAATTCAGTTTTTTTTTTTTTTTTGCTAATTCAAATTTTTTTCTTTTTTTTTTTGCTAATTCATATATTTTTTTTTCTAATTCATATTTTTGTTTTTTTCCTAATTCAGATTTTTATTTTTTTTTCTAATTCCTATTTTTTTTTATTTTTTGCTAATTCAGTTTTTTTTTCTAATTCATATTTTTGTTTTTTTTTTGCTAATTCAGATGTTTTTTTTTGCTAATTCTTATTTTTTATTTTTTTTCTAATTCATTTTTTTGCTAATTGATATTTTTTGCTAATTGATATTTTTTTTTTTTTTTTTTTGCTAATTCAGATTTTTTTTTTGCTAATTCAAATTTTTTTCTTTTTTTTTTTTGTTAATTCATATTTTTTTTTCTAATTCATATTGTTTTTGCTAATTCAGATTTTTATTTTTTTTTCTAATTCATATTTTTTTTTTTGCTAATTCAGATTTTTTTTTTCTAATTCATTTTTTTTTTTTTTTGCTAATTCAGAATTTTTTTCTAATATTTTTTTTTTCCTAATTCAGATTTTTTTTTTTTTAATTCATATATTTTTTTTTTTTTGCTAATTCATATTTTTTTTTCTAATTCATTTTTTTTTTGCTAATTCAGATTTTTTTTTGCTCATTCATATTTTTTTTTTTTTTTTGCTAATTCATATTTTTTTTTTATTTTTTTCTAATTCATATTTTTTTTTTGCTAATTCACATTTTTTTCTTTTTTTTTCTAATTCTTATTTTTTATTTTTTTTTCTAATTCATTTTTCTTTTGCTAATTCAGATTTTTTTTTTGCTAATTCAGATTTTTGTTTTTTGCTAATTCAGATTTTTTTTTTGTTTTTGCTAATTTTAATTTTTTTTTTTTTGCTAATTCAGATTTTTTTTTTCTAATTCATATTTTTTTGCTAATTCATATTTTTTTTCTTCTAATTCATTTTTTTTTTTTTGCTATTTCAGTTTTTTTTTTTTGCTCATTCATATTTTTTTTTGCTAATTCATATTTTTTTTTTCTAATTCATGTTTTTGCTCATTCAGATTTTTTTTTTTTCTAATTCATATTTTTTTTTTTGCTAATTCAGATTTTTTTTTTCTAATTCATATTTTTGTTTTTTTTTTTTTTTTTTGCTAATTCAGATTTTTTTTTTTTTTTTTGCTCATTCATTATTTATTTTTTGCTAATTCAGATTTTTTTTTTGTTCTAATTTTTTTTTGCTAATTTTTATTTTTTTTTTGCTCATTCATATTTTTTTTTTCCTACTTCATATTTTTTTTCTTCTAATTCATTTTTTTTTTGCTAATTCACATTTTTTTCTTTTTTTTTAATTCTTATTTTTTATTTTTTTTTTCTAATTAATTTTTTTTTTTTTTGCTAATTCAGATTTTTTTTTTTTTTTTTGCTAATTCAGATTTTTTTTTTTGCTAATTTTAATTTTTTTTTTTTTGCTAATTTAGATTTTTTTTCTAATTCATATTTTTTTGCTAATTCATATTTTTTTTTTCTAATTCATATTTTTTTTTCTTTTGCTAATTCAGATTTTTTTTTTGCTCATTCATATTTTTTTTTGCTATTTCATATTTTTTTTTTTTTTAATTCATGTTTTTTTTTTTTTTTTGCTCATTCAGATTTTTTTTTTCTAATTCATATTTTTTTTGTGCTAATTCAGATTTTTTTTTTTTCTAATTCATATTTTTGTTTTTTTTTTGCTAATTCAGATTTTTTTTGCTCATTCATTATTTTTTTTGTTGCTAATTCATATTTTTTTTTTGCTAATTCAGATTTTTTTTGCTAATTCAGATTTTTTTTTGTTCTAATTTTTTTTTGCTAATTTTTATTTTTTTTTTGCTAATTCAAAATTTCTTTTTTTGCTAATTCAGATTTTTTTTTCTAATTTTTTTTTTTTTTTTTTTTGCTAATTCAGATTTTGTTTTGCTAATTCAGACTTATTTTTTTTTTGCTAATTCATAATTTTTTTTCTAATTAATTTTTTTTTTTTTGCTAATTCAGATTTTTTTTTGTTCATTCATATTTTTTTTTATTTTTTTCTAATTCATATTTTTTTTTTGCTAATTCACATTTTTTTCTTTTTTTTTTTTTTGCTAATTCATATTTTTTTTTCTAATTAATTTTTTTTGCTAATTCAGATTTTTTTTTTGCTCATTTATATTTTTTTTTTTCTAATTCATATATTTTTTTTTTTTTTTTGCTAATTCAGATTTTGTTTTGCTAATTCAGACTTATTTTTTTTTTTTTGCTAATTCATATTTTTTTTTTTCTAATTAATTTTTTTTATTTTTTTTTATTTTTTGCTAATTCAGATGTTTTTTTTTGCTAATTCTTATTTTTTATTTTTTTTCTAATTCATTTTTTTTGCTAATTGATATTTTTTGCTAATTGACATTTTTTTTTTTTTTTTTTTGCTAATTCAGATTTTTTTTTTTGCTAATTCAAATTTTTTTCTTTTTTTTTTTTGCTAATTCATATTCTTTTTTTCTAATTCATATTGTTTTTGCTAATTCAGATTTTTATTTTTTTTTCTAATTCATATTTTTTTTTTTTGCTAATTCAGATTTTTTTTTTCTAATTCATTTTTTTTTTTTGCTAATTCAGAATTTTTTCTAATATTTTTTTTTCCTAATTCAGATTTTTTTTTTTTTTAATTCAAATATTTTTTTTTTTTTTGCTAATTCATATTTTTTTTTCTAATTCATTTTTTTTTTGCTAATTCAGATTTTTTTTGCTCATTCATATTTTTTTTTTTTGCTAATTCATATTTTTTTTTTTATTTTTTTCTAATTCATATTTTTTTTTTGCTAATTCACATTTTTTTCTTTTTTTTTCTAATTCTTATTTTTTATTTTTTTTTCTAATTCATTTTTCTTTTGCTAATTCAGATTTTTTTTTTGCTAATTCAGATTTTTTTTTTTTGCTAATTCAGATTTTTTTTTTGTTTTTGCTAATTTTAATTTTTTTTTTTGCTAATTCAGATTTTTGTTTTCTAATTCATATTTTTTTGCTAATTCATATTTTTTTTCTTCTAATTCATTTTTTTTTTCTTTTGCTAATTCAGATTTTTTTTTGCTCATTCATATTTTTTTTTGCTAATTCATATTTTTTTTTCTAATTCATGTTTTTGCTCATTCAGATTTTTTTTTTTCTAATTCATATTTTTTTTTGCTAATTCAGATTTTTTTTTTTCTAATTCATATTTTTGTTTTTTTTTTTTTTTTGCTAATTCAGATTTTTTTTTTTTTTTGCTCATTCATTATTTTTTTTTTTGCTAATTCAGATTTTTTTTTGTTCTAATTTTTTTTTGCTAATTTTTATTTTTTTTTTTTGCTCATTCATATTTTTTTTTCCTACTTCATATTTTTTTTCTTCTAATTCATTTTTTTTTTGCTAATTCACATTTTTTTCTTTTTTTTTTTAATTCTTATTTTTTATTTTTTTTTCTAATTAATTTTTTTTTTTTTGCTAATTCAGATTTTTTTTGCTAATTCAGATTTTTTTTTTTTTTTGCTAATTTTAATTTTTTTTTTTTTGCTAATTCAGATTTTTTTTCTAATTCATATTTTTTTGCTAATTCATATTTTTTTTTTCTAATTCATTTTTTTTTTTCTTTTGCTAATTCAGATTTTTTTTTTTGCTCATTCATATTTTTTTTTGCTATTTCATATTTTTTTTTTTTTTTAATTCATGTTTTTTTTTGCTCATTCAGATTTTTTTTTTTTCTAATTCATATTTTTTTTTTGCTAATTCAGATTTTTTTTTTTTCTATTTCATATTTTTTTTTTTTTTTGCTAATTCAGATTTTTTTTTTTTTTTTTTTTGCTCATTCATTATTTTTTTTTTGCTAATTCATATTTTTTTTTTGCTAATTCAGATTTTTTTTTGCTAATTCAGATTTTTTTTTGTTCTAATTTTTTTTTGCTAATTTTTATTTTTTTTTTGCTAATTCAAAATTTTTTTTGCTAATTCAGATTTTTTTTTCTAATTTTTTTTTTTTTTTTTTTTGCTAATTCAGATTTTGTTTTGCTAATTCAGACTTATTTTTTTTTTTTTTGCTAATTTTAATTTTTTTTTTTTTGCTAATTCAGATTTTTGTTTTCTAATTCATATTTTTTTGCTAATTCATATTTTTTTTCTTCTAATTCATTTTTTTTTCTTTTGCTAATTCAGATTTTTTTTTTGCTCATTCATATTTTTTTTTGCTAATTCATATTTTTTTTTTTCTAATTCATGTTTTTGCTCATTCAGATTTTTTTTTTTTTTCTAATTCATATTTTTTTTTGCTAATTCAGATTTTTTTTTTTTCTAATTCATATTTTTGTTTTTTTTTTTTTTGCTAATTCAGATTTTTTTTTTTTTTTTTTTGCTCATTCATTATTTTTTTTTTTGCTAATTCAGATTTTTTTTTGTTCTAATTTTTTTTTGCTAATTTTTATTTTTTTTTTTTGCTCATTCATATTTTTTTTTCCTACTTGATATTTTTTTTCTTCTAATTCATTTTTTTTTTTTTGCTAATTCACATTTTTTTCTTTTTTTTTTTAATTCTTATTTTTTATTTTTTTTTTTCTAATTAATTTATTTTTTTTTTGCTAATTCAGATTTTTTTGCTAATTCAGATTTTTTTTTTTTTTTGCTAATTTTAATTTTTTTTTTTTTGCTAATTCAGATTTTTTTTCTAATTCATATTTTTTTGCTAATTCATATTTTTTTTTTCTAATTCATATTTTTTTTTCTTTTGCTAATTCAGATTTTTTTTTTTGCTCATTCATATTTTTTTTTGCTATTTCATATTTTTTTTTTTTTAATTCATGTTTTTTTTTTGCTCATTCAGATTTTTTTTTTTTTTCTAATTCATATTTTTTTTTTGCTAATTCAGATTTTTTTTTTCTATTTCATATTTTTGTTTTTTTTTTTTCTAATTCAGATTTTTTTTTTTTTTTTTTGCTCATTCATTATTTTTTTTTTGCTAATTCATATTTTTTTTTTGCTAATTCAGATTTTTTTTTGCTAATTCAGATTTTTTTTTGTTCTAATTTTTTTTTGCTAATTTTTATTTTTTTTTTGCTAATTCAAAATTTTTTTTTTGCTAATTCAGATTTTTTTTTCTAATTTTTTTTTTTTTTTTTTTGCTAATTCAGATTTTGTTTTGCTAATTCAGACTTATTTTTTTTTTTTGCTAATTCATATTTTTTTTTTCTAATTAATTTTTTTTTTTTTTTGCTAATTCAGATTTTTTTTTGCTCATTCATATTTTTTTTTATTTTTTTCTAATTCATATTTTTTTTTTGCTAATTCACATTTTTTTCTTTTTTTTTTTGCTAATTCATATTTTATTTTTCTAATTAATTTTTTTTGCTAATTCAGATTTTTTTTTTTGCTCATTTATATTTTTTTTTTGCTAATTCATATATTTTTTTTTTGCTAATTCAGATTTTGTTTTGCTAATTCAGACTTATTTTTTTTTTTTGCTAATTCAAATTTTTTTTTTTCTAATTAATTTTTTTTTTTTTTTGTTTTTTGCTAATTCAGATTTTTTTTTGCTCATTCATATATTTTTTTAATTTTTTTCTAATTCATATTTTTTTTTTGCTAATTCACATTTTTTTTTTTTTTTTTTTTTTGCTAATTCTTATTTTTTATTTTTTTTTTCTAATTCAGATTTTTTTTTTGCTAATTCAGATTTTTTTTTCTAATTCATATTTTTTTGCTAATTCATATTTTTTTTTTTCTAATTCATATTTTTTTTTTTTACTAATTCATATTTTTTTTTTGCTCATTCATATTTTTTTTTTGCTAATTCATATTTTTTTTTTCTAATTCATATTTTTTTTTTTCCTAATTCAGATTTTTATTTTTTTTTCTAATTCATATTTTTTTTTTTTGCTAATTCAGTTTTTTTTTTCTAATTCATATTTTTTTTTTTTTTTTTTTGCTAAATCAGATTTTTTTTTTTTTTTTTTTTTTTTTTTTTTTTTTTTTTTTTTTTTTTTTTTTTTTTTTTTTTGCTAATTCAGATTTTTTTTGATAATTCTTATTTTTAATTTTTTTTTTCTAATTCATTTTTTTGCTAATTCATATTTTTTTTTTGTTTTTTTTTTGCTAATTCAGATTTTTTTTGCTAATTCAGATTTTTTTTGCTAATTTTTATTTTTTTTGCTCATTCATATTTTTTTTTTTTTTGGTAATTCATATTTTTTTCTTATTTTTTTCTAATTCATATTTTTTTTTTGCTAAATCACATTATTTTCTTTTTTTTTGCTAATTCTTATTTTTATTTTTTTTTCTAATTAATTTTTTTTTTTTGCTAATTCAGATTTTTTTTTTTTTTTTTGCTAATTCAGATTTTTTTTTCTAATTCATATTTTTTTTCTGCTAATTCATATTTTTTTTTTTCTAATTATACTAATTTTTTTTTTTTTTGCTAATTCAGATTTTTTTTCTAATATTTTTTTTTTTTTTTTTGCTAATTCAGATTTTTTTTTTTGCTAATTCTTATTTTTTATTTTTTTTCTAATTCATTTTTTTGCTAATTAATTTTTTTTTTTTTTTTTTTTTTTTTGCTAATTCAGATTTTATTTTTTTTTTGTTAATTTTTTTTTTTTTGCTAATTCAAATTTTTTTCTTTTTTTTTTTTTTGCTAATTCATATATTTTTTTTTCTAATTCATATTTTTTTTTTTTGCTAATTCAGATTTTTATTTTTTTTTTTGCTAATTCAGATTTTTTTTTCTAATTTTTTTTTTTTTTTTTTACTAATTCAGATTTTGTTTTCAGACTTATTTTTTTTTTTGCTAATTCATATTTTTTTTCTAATTAATTTTTTTTTTTTTTTTGCTAATTCAGATTTTTTTTTTTGCTCATTCATATTTTTATTTAATTTTTTTCTAATTCATATTTTTTTTTTGCTAATTCTTATTTTTTTTTTTTTTTTTTTTGCTAATTCTTATTTTTTATTTTTTTTTCTAAATCAGATTTTTTTTTTGCTATTTCAGATTTTTTTTTTCTAATTCATATTTTTTTGCTAATTCATATTTTTTTTTTCTAATTCATATTTTTTTTTTTGCTATTTCAGATTTTTTTTTGCTCATTCATATTTTTTTTTTTGCTAATTCATATTTTTTTTTTCTGATTCATATTTTTTTTTCCTAATTCTGATTTTTATTTTTTTTTTCTAATTCATATTGTTTTTTTTTGCTAATTCAGTTTTTTTTTCTAATTCATATTTTTTTTTTTTTTGCTAATTCAGATTTTTTTTTTGCTAATTCAGATTTTTTTGTGCTAATTCAGATTTTTTTTTGCTAATTCAGATTTTTTTTTGCTAATTTTTATTTTTTTTTGCTCATTCATTTTTTTTTTTTTTGGTAATTCATATTTTTTTTTTGCTAATTCAGATTTTTTTTTTTTTTCTAATTCATATTTTTTGCTAATTCAGATTTTTTTTCTAATTCATATTTTTTATTTTTTTTTTTGCTAATTCAGATTTTTTTTTTCTAATATTTTTTTTTTTTTTTTTTGCTAATTCAGATTTTTTTTTTGCTAATTCTTATTTCTTATTTTTTTTCTAATTAATTTTTTTTTTTTTGCTAATTCAGATTTTTTTTTTCTAATTATTTTTTTTTTCCTAATTCAGATTTTTTTTGCTCATTCATATTTTTTTTTCTGCTAATTCATATTTTTTTTTATTTTTTTCTAATTCTTATTTTTTTTTTTGCTAATTCAGATTTTTTTTATTTTTTTTTCTAATTCATATTTTTTTTTTTTTTTTTTTTTTGCTAATTCAGATTTTTTTTTCTAATTCATATTTTTTTTTTTGCTAATTCATATTTTTTTTTTTCTAATGTTTATTATTTTTTTTTTTTTTTGCTAATTCAGATTTTTTTTTTGCTCATTCATATTTTTTTTTTGCTAATTCATATTTTTTTTTTGCTAATTCAGATTTTATTTTTTTTTTCTAATTCATATTTTTTGCTAATTCAGATTTTTTTTCTAATTCATATTTTTTATTTTTTTTTTTTGCTAATTCAGATTTTTTTTTCTAATATTTTTTTTTTTTTTTTTTTTGCTAATTCAGATTTTTTTTTTGCTAATTCTTATTTTTTATTTTTTTTCTAATTCATTTTTTTTTTTTTTTTTGCTAATTCAGATTTTTTTTTTTTTTTTTGTTAATTTTTTTTTGTTTTTTTTTTTTTTTGCTAATTCAGATTTTGTTTTTTTTTTGCTAATTCAAATTTTTTTGCTAGTTCATATATTTTTTTTCTTCTAATTCATATTTTTGTTTTTTTCCTAATTCAGATTTTTATTTTTTTTTTCTAATTCATATTTTTTTTTATTTTTTGCTAATTCAGTTTTTTTTTTTTTAATTCATATTTTTGTTTTTTTTTTTTTGCTAATTCAGATTTTTTTTTTTGCTAATTCTTATTTTTTATTTTTTTTCTAATTCATTTTTTTTTGCTAATTGATATTTTTTTTTTTTTTTTTTTTTTGCTAATTCAGATTTTGTTTTGCTAATTCAGACTTATTTTTTTTTTTTTGCTAATTCATATTTTTTTTTCTAATTAATTTTTTTTTTTTTTTGCTAATTCAGATTTTTTTTTGCTCATTCATATTTTTTTTTATTTTTTTCTAATTCATATTTTTTTTTTGCTAATTCACTTTTTTTTCTTTTTTTTTTTGCTAATTCATATTTTATTTTTCTAATTAATTTTTTTTGCTAATTCAGATTTTTTTTTTTGCTCATTTATATTTTTTTTTTGCTAATTCATATATTTTTTTTTTGCTAATTCAGATTTTGTTTTGCTAATTCAGACTTATTTTTTTTTTTTGCTAATTCAAATTTTTTTTTTTCTAATTAATTTTTTTTTTTTGATAATTCAGATTTTTTTTTGCTCATTCATATATTTTTTTAATTTTTTTCTAATTCATATTTTTTTTTTGCTAATTCACATTTTTTTTTTTTTTGCTAATTCTTATTTTTTATTTTTTTTTTCTAATTCAGATTTTTTTTTTGCTAATTCAGATTTTTTTTTCTAATTCATATTTTTTTGCTAATTCATATTTTTTTTTTTCTAATTCATATTTTTTTTTTTTTGCTAATTCATATTTTTTTTTTGCTCATTCATATTTTTTTTTTTGCTAATTCATATTTTTTTTTTCTAATTCATATTTTTTTTTTTTCCTAATTCAGATTTTTATTTTTTTTTCTAATTCATATTTTTTTTTTTTGCTAATTCAGTTTTTTTTTTCTAATTCATATTTTATTTTTTTTTTTTTTTTGCTAAATCAGATTTTTTTTTTTTTTTTTTTTTTTTTTTTTTTTTTTTTTTTTTTTTTTTTTTTTTTTTTTTTTTTTTTTTTTTTGCTAATTCAGATTTTTTTTGATAATTCTTATTTTTAATTTTTTTTTCTAAGTCATTTTTTTGCTAATTCATATTTTTTTTTTTGTTTTTTTTTTGCTAATTCAGATTTTTTTTTGCTAATTTTTATTTTTTTTGCTCATTCATATTTTTTTTTTTTGGTAATTCATATTTTTTTCTAATTCATATTTTTTTTTTGCTAAATCACATTATTTTCTTTTTTTTTGCTAATTCTTATTTTTATTTTTTTTTTCTAATTAATTTTTTTTTTTTTTGCTAATTCAGATTTTTTTTTTTTTTTGCTAATTCAGATTTTTTTTTCTAATTCATATTTTTTTTTTTCTAATTATAGTAATTTTTTTTTTTTTTTGCT
>CAWVNZ010000022.1:0-18766 GCA_963930735.1 Dioctria linearis
CGACAGTATAAAATTAATTTTTGCAAAATTTACTATAGAAAAGGCAATCCCTGGCGTAATTAAAATTTGAGACAGTAAAAAATTATTTTTTGAATAATTTACTATAGAAAAGGCAATCCCTGGCGTAATTAAAATTTGAGACAGAAAAAATTATTTTTTGCAAAATTTACTATAGAAATGGCAATCCCTGGCGTAATTAAAATTTGAGACAGTAAAAAATTATTTTTTGAATAATTTACTATAGAAAAGGCAATCCCTGGCATAATTAAAATTTGCGACACTAAAAAATGAATTTTTGAATAATTTACTATAGAAAAGGCAATCCCTGGCGTAATTAAAATTTGTGACAGAAAAAATTATTTTTTGAATAATTTACTATAGAAAAGGCAATCCCTGGCGTAATTAAAATTTGAGACAGTAAAAAATTATTTTTTGAATAATTTACTATACAAAAGGCAATCCCTGGCGTATTTAAAATTTGCAACAGTAAAAAATTATTTTTTTAATAATTTACTATAGAAAAGGCAATCCCTGGCGTAATTAAAATTTGAGGCACTTAACAATTATTTTTTGCAAAATTTACTATAGAAAAGGCAATCTCTGGCGTAATTAAAATTTGAGACAGTAAAAAATTATTTTTTGAATAATTTACTATAGAAAAGGCAATCCCTGGCGTAATTAAAATTTGCGACACTAAAAAATTATTTTTTGAATAATTTACTATAGAAAAGGCAATCCTTGGCGTAATTAAAATTTGAGACAGTAAAAAATTATTTTTTGAATAATTTACTATAGAAAAGGCAATCCCTGGCGTAATTAAAATTTGCGACACTAAAAAATGAATTTTTGAATAATTTACTATAGAAAAGGCAATCCCTGGCGTAATTAAAATTTGAGACAGTAAAAAATGAATTTTTGAATAATTACTATAGAAAAGGCAATCCCTGGCGTATTTAAAATTTGAGAGAGTAAACAATTATTTTTTGAATAATTTACTATAGAAAAGGCAATCCCTGGCGTAATTATAATTTGCGACAGTAAAAAATTATTTTTTGAATAATTTACTATAGAAAAGGCAATCCCTGGCGTATTTAAAATTTGCAACAGTAAAAAATTATTTTTTGAATAATTTACTATAGAAAAGGCGATCCCTGGCGTAATTAAAACTTGTGACAGTAAACAATTATTTTTTGAATAATTTACTATAGAAAAGGCAATCCCTGGCGTAGTTATAATTTGCGACAGTAAAAAATTATTTTTTGAATAATTTACTATAGAAAAGGCAATCCCTGGCGTAATTAAAATTTGAGACAGTAAAAATTATTTTTTGCAAAATTTACTATAGAAAAGGCAATCCCTGGCGTATTTAAAATTTGCAACAGTAAGAAATTATTTTTTGAATAATTTACTATAGAAAAGGCAATCCCTGGCGTAATTAAAATTTGAGACAGTAAAAATTATTTTTTGCAAAATTTACTATAGAAAAGGCAATCCCTGGCATAATTAAAATTTGAGACAGTAAAAAATGAATTTTTGAATAATTTACTATAGAAAAGGCAATCCCTGGCGTAATTAAAATTTGTGACAGAAAAAATTATTTTTTGAATAATTTACTATAGAAAAGGCAATTCCTGGCGTATTTAAAATTTGCAACAGTAAGAAATTATTTTTTGAATAATTTACTATAGAAAAGGCAATCCCTGGCGTAATTAAAATTTGAGACAGTAAAAATTATTTTTTGCAAAATTTACTGTAGAAAAGGCAATCCCTGGCATAATTAAAATTTGAGACAGTAAAAAATGAATTTTTGAATAATTTACTATAGAAAAGGCAATCCCTGGCGTAATTAAAATTTGTGACAGAAAAAATTATTTTTTGAATAATTTACTATAGAAAAGACAATCCTTGGCGTAATTAAAATTTGAGACAGTAAAAAATTATTTTTTGAATAATTTACTATACAAAAGGCAATCCCTGGCGTATTTAAAATTTGCAACAGTAAAAAATGAATTTTTGAATAATTTACTATAGAAAAGGCAATGCCTGGCGTATTTAAAATTTGAGACACTAAACAATTATTTTTTGCAACATTTACTATAGAAAAGGCAATCCCTGGCGTAATTAAAATTTGAGACAGTAAAAAATGAATTTTTGAATAATTTACTATAGAAAAGGCAATCCCTGGCGTAATTAAAATTTGCGACACTAAAAAATGAATTTTTGAATAATTTACTATAGAAAAGGCAATCCCTGGCGTAATTAAAATTTGAGACAGTAAAAATTATTTTTTGAATAATTTACTATAGAAAAGGCAATCCCTGGCGTAATTAAAATTTGCGACACTAAAAAATGAATTTTTGAATAATTTACTATAGAAAAGGCAATCCCTGGCGCAATTAAAATTTGTGACAGAAAAAATTATTTTTTGAATAATTTACTATAGAAAAGGCAATCCCTGGCGTAATTAAAATTTGAGACAGTAAAAAATTATTTTTTGAATAATTTACTATAGAAAAGGCAATCCCTGGCGTAATTAAAATTTGAGACAGTAAAAAATGAATTTTTGAATAATTTACTATAGAAAAGGCAATCCCTGGCGTAATTAAAATTTGCGACACTAAAAAATTATTTTTTTAATAATTTACTATAGAAAAGGCAATCCCTGGCGTAATTAAAATTTGAGACAGTAAAAAATGAATTTTTGAATAATTTACTATAGAAAAGGCAATCCCTGGCGTAATTAAAATTTGCGACACTAAAAAATGAATTTTTGAATAATTTACTATAGAAAAGGCAATCCCTGGCGTAATTAAAATTTGAGACAGTAAAAATTATTTTTTGAATAATTTACTATAGAAAAGGCAATCCCTGGCGTAATTAAAATTTGCGACACTAAAAAATGAATTTTTGAATAATTTACTATAGAAAAGGCAATCCCTGGCGCAATTAAAATTTGTGACAGAAAAAATTATTTTTTGAATAATTTACTATAGAAAAGGCAATCCCTGGCGTAATTAAAATTTGCGACACTAAAAAATTATTTTTTTAATAATTTACTATAGAAAAGGCAATCCCTGGCGTAATTAAAATTTGAGACAGTAAAAATTATTTTTTGAATAATTTACTATAGAAAAGGCAATCCCTGGCGTAATTAAAATTTGAGACAGTAAAAAATGAATTTTTGAATAATTTACTATAGAAAAGGCAATCCTTGGCGTAATTAAAATTTGGAACAGTAAAAAATTATTTTTTGCAAAATTTACTATAGAAAAGGCAATCCCTGGCGTAATTAAAATTTGAGACAGTAAAAAATGAATTTTTGAATAATTTACTATAGAAAAGGCAATCCCTGGCGTAATTAAAATTTGCGACACTAAAAAATGAATTTTTGAATAATTTACTATAGAAAAGGCAATCCCTGGCGTAATTAAAATTTGTGACAGAAAAAATTATTTTTTGAATAATTTACTATAGAAAAGGCAATCCTTGGCGTAATTAAAATTTGGAACAGTAAAAAATTATTTTTTGCAAAATTTACTATAGAAAAGGCAATCCCTGGCGTAATTAAAATTTGAGACAGTAAAAAATGAATTTTTGAATAATTTACTATAGAAAAGGCAATCCCTGGCGTAATTAAAATTTGCGACACTAAAAAATTATTTTTTTAATAATTTACTATAGAAAAGGCAATACCTGGCGTAATTAAAATTTGAGACAGAAAAAAATTATTTTGTGAATAATTTACTATAGAAAAGGCAATCCCTGGCATAATTATAATTGGAGACAGTAAAAAATTATTTTTTGCAAAATTTACTATAGAAAAGGCAATCCCTGGCGTAATTAAAATTTGAGACAGTAAAAAATTATTTTTTGAATAATTTTCTATAGAAAAGGCAATCCCTGGCGTAATTAAAACTTGCGACAGTAAAAAATTATTTTTTGAATAATTTACTATAGAAAAGGCAATCCCTGGCGTAATTAAAATTTGAGACAGTAAAAAATGAATTTTTGAATAATTTACTATAGAAAAGGCAATCCCTGGCGTAATTAAAATTTGAGACAGTAAAAATTATTTTTTGAATAATTTACTATAGAAAAGGCAATCCCTGGCGTAATTAAAATTTGCGACACTAAAAAATGAATTTTTGAATAATTTACTATAGAAAAGGCAATCCCTGGCGCAATTAAAATTTGTGACAGAAAAAATTATTTTTTGAATAATTTACTATAGAAAAGGCAATCCCTGGCGTAATTAAAATTTGAGACAGTAAAAAATTATTTTTTGAATAATTTACTATACAAAAGGCAATCCCTGGCTTATTTAAAATTTGCAACAGTAAAAAATTATTTTTTGAATAATTTACTATAGAAAAGGCAATCCCTGGCGTAATTAAAATTTGAGGCACTAAACAATTATTTTTTGCAAAATTTACTATAGAAAAGGCAATCCCTAGCGTAATTAAAATTTGAGACAGTAAAAAATTATTTTTTGAATAATTTACTATAGAAAAGGCAATCCCTGGCGTAATTAAAATTTGCGACACTAAAAAATTATTTTTAGAATAATTTACTATAGAAAGGGCAATCCCTGGCGTAATTAAAATTTGAGACAGTAAAAAATTATTTTTTGAATAATTTACTATAGAAAAGGCAATCCCTGGCGTAATTAAAATTTGCGACACTAAAAAATGAATTTTTGAATAATTTACCATAGAAAAGGCAATCCCTGGCGTAATTAAATTTTGAGGCAGTAAAAAATGAATTTTTGAATAATTTACTATAGAAACGGCAATCCCTGGCGTATTTAAAATTTGAGACACTAAAAAATTATTTTTTGAATAATTTACTATAGAAAAGGCAAACCCTGGCGTAATTAAAATTTGAGACAGTAAAAAATTATTTTTTGAATAATTTACTATAGAAAAGGCAATCCCTGGCATAATTATAATTTGAGACAGTAAAAAATTATTTTTTGAATAATTTACTATAGAAAAGGCAATCCCTGGCGTAATTAAAATTTGAGACAGTAAAAAATGAATTTTTGAATAATTTACTATAGAAAAGGCAATCCCTGGCGTAATTAAAATTTGCGACACTAAAAAATTATTTTTTGAATAATTTACTATAGAAAAGGCAATCCCTGGCGTAATTAAAATTTGAGACAGTAAAAAATTATTTTTTGAATAATTTACTATAGAAAAGGCAATCCCTGGCATAATTATAATTTGAGACAGTAAAAAATTATTTTTTGCAAAATTTACTATAGAAAAGGCAATCCCTGGCGTAATTAAAATTTGAGACAGTAAAAAATTATTTTTTGAATAATTTTCTATAGAAAAGGCAATCCCTGGCGTAATTAAAACTTGCGACAGTAAAAAATTATTTTTTGAATAATTTACTATAGAAAAGGCAATCCCTGGCGTAATTAAAATTTGAGACAGTAAAAAATGAATTTTTGAATAATTTACTATAGAAAAGGCAATCCCTGGCGTAATTAAAATTTGAGACAGTAAAAATTATTTTTTGAATAATTTACTATAGAAAAGGCAATCCCTGGCGTAATTAAAATTTGCGACACTAAAAAATGAATTTTTGAATAATTTACTATAGAAAAGGCAATCCCTGGCGTAATTAAAATTTGTGACAGAAAAAATTATTTTTTGAATAATTTACTATAGAAAAGGCAACCCCTGGCGTAATTAAAATTTGAGACAGTAAAAAATTATTTTTTGAATAATTTACTATACAAAAGGCAATCCCTGGCTTATTTAAAATTTGCAACAGTAAAAAATTATTTTTTGAATAATTTACTATAGAAAAGGCAATCCCTGGCGTAATTAAAATTTGAGGCACTAAACAATTATTTTTTGCAAAATTTACTATAGAAAAGGCAATCCCTAGCGTAATTAAAATTTGAGAGAGTAAAAAATTATTTTTTGAATAATTTACTATAGAAAAGGCAATCCCTGGCGTAATTAAAATTTGCGACACTAAAAAATTATTTTTATAATAATTTACTATAGAAAAGGCAATCCCTGGCGTAATTAAAATTTGAGACAGTAAAAAATTATTTTTTGAATAATTTACTATAGAAAAGGCAATCCCTGGCGTAATTAAAATTTGCGACACTAAAAAATGAATTTTTGAATAATTTACCATAGAAAAGGCAATCCCTGGCGTAATTAAAATTTGAGGCAGTAAAAAATGAATTTTTGAATAATTTACTATAGAAAAGGCAATCCCTGGCGTATTTAAAATTTGAGACAGTAAACAATTATTTTTTGAATAATTTACTATAGAAAAGGCAATCCCTGGCGTAATTAAAATTTGTGACAGAAAAAATTATTTTTTGAATAATTTACTATAGAAAAGCAATCCTTGGCGTAATTAAAATTTGAGACAGTAAAAAATTATTTTTTGAATAATTTACTATACAAAAGGCAATCCCTGGCGTATTTAAAATTTGCAACAATAAAAAATGAATTTTTTAATAATTTACTATAGAAAAGGCAATCCCTGGCGTATTTAAAATTTGAGACACTAAACAATTATTTTTTGCAAAATTTAGTATAGAAAAGGCAATCCCTGGCGTAATTAAAATTTGAGAGAGTAAACAATTATTTTTTGAATAATTTACTATAGAAAAGGCAAACCCTGGCGTAATTATAATTTGCAACCGTAAAAAATTATTTTTTGCAAAATTTACTATAGAAAAGGCAATCCCTGGCGTAATTAAAATTTGAGACAGTAAAAAATGAATTTTTGAATAATTTACTATAGAAAAGGCAATCCCTGGCGTAATTAAAATTTGCGACACTAAAAAATTATTTTTTGAATAATTTACTATAGAAAAGGCAATCCCTGGCGTAATTAAAATTTGAGACAGTAAAAAATTATTTTTTGAATAATTTACTATAGAAAAGGCAATCCCTGGCGTAATTATAATTAGAGACAGTAAAAAATTATTTTTTGCAAAATTTACTATAGAAAAGGCAATCCCTGGCGTAATTAAAATTTGAGACAGTAAAAAATTATTTTTTGAATAATTTACTATAGAAAAGGCAATCCCTGTCGTAATTAAAACTTGCGACAGTAAAAAATTATTTTTTGAATAATTTACTATAGAAAAGGCAATCCCTGGCGTAATTAAAATTTGAGACAGTAAAAAATGAATTTTTGAATAATTTACTATAGAAAAGGCAATCCCCGGCGTAATTAAAATTTGAGACAGTAAAAATTATTTTTTGCAAAATTTACTATAGAAAAGGCAATCCCTGGCGTAATTAAAATTTGAGACAGTAAAAAATGAATTTATGAATAATTTACTATAGAAAAGGCAATCTCTGGCGTAATTAAAATTTGAGACAATAAAAATTATTTTTTGCAAAATTTACTATAGAAAGGCAATCCCTGGCGTAATTAAAATTTGAGACAGTAAAAAATTATTTTTTGCAAAATTTACTATAGAAAAGGCAATCCCTGGCGTAATTAAAATTTGAGACAGTATAAAATTATTTTTTGAATAATTTACTATAGAAAAGGCAATCCATGGCGTAATTAAAATTTGCGACACTAAACAATTATTTTTTGCAAAATTTACTATAGAAAAGGCAATCCCTGGCGTAATTAAAATTTGAGACAGTAAAAAATTATTTTTTGAATAATTTACTATAGAAAAGGCAATCCCTGGCGTAATTAAAATTTGCGACAGTAAAAAATTTTTTTTTGAATAATTTACTATACAAAAGGCAATCCCTGGCGTATTTAAAATTTGCAACAGTAAAAAATTATTTTTTGAATAATTTACTATAGAAAAGGCAATCCCTGGCGTAATTAAAATTTGCGACACTAAACAATTATTTTTTGCAAAATTTACTATAGAAAAGGCAATCCCTGGCGTAATTATAATTTGCGACAGTATAAAATTAATTTTTGCAAAATTTACTATAGGAAAGGCAATCCCTGGCGTAATTAAAATTTGAGACAGTAAAAAATTATTTTTTGAATAATTTACTATAGAAAAGGCAATCCCTGGCGTAATTAAAATTTGCGACACTAAACAATTATTTTTTGCAAAATTTACTATAGAAAAGGCAATCCCTGGCGTAATTAAAATTTGAGACACTAAACAATTATTTTTTGCAAAATTTACCATAGAAATGTCAATCCCTGGCGTAATTAAAATTTGAGACAGTAAAAAATGAATTTTTGAATAATCTACTATAGAAAAGGCAATCCCTGGCGTAATTAAAATTTGTGACAGAAAAAATTATTTTTTGAATAATTTACTATAGAAAAGGCAATCCTTGGCGTAATTAAAATTATTTTTTGAATAATTTACTATACAAAAGGCAATCCCTGGCGTATTTAAAATTTGCAACAGTAAAAAATCAATTTTTGAATAATTTACTATAGAAAAGGCAATCCCTGACGTATTTAAAATTTGAGACACTAAACAATTATTTTTTGCAAAATTTACTATAGAAAAGGCAATCCCCGGCGTAATTAAAATTTGAGAGAGTAAACAATTATTTTTTGAATAATTTACTTGTGGCGTACGCTTTAACATAGATTTCATAACAGCGGTAACACCGCAAGCAAAATGTCAAATACTTTTACAACTCTGAATTATTGTAATAGATTATTCCGAGAATGGTGAGTCTTGAGTACATCGTACAGCGGAGCAGTCGATAGAGTGAATAAATCGGTTTTGTTATATGTAAGAGTAGTATTTTATTTCATTTTTGCAACCATCCAAGTGATACGGTAGCAGTGATTACCATCTACCCCAACAAATTGGTGACCCCGACGGCCGATTTATTCAACATTTAATTTCATCAAGAGCCGCAGCATCAAAGCTAATCGAAACACAACACCGGCCAAAATATTTTTAATCAGGGAATCGATATCTGGACAGAAACTCAGCTAAAAGGAGAATCTCCAAAGTTTGCAGTTTTTCCTGGACATAAAGGTTACGTTACATATTATTTCCCAAAAAGTTTTTCTTTTCCACATCGATAAGCGGAAAATCGAAGTCCCGGTGTCATACGGCTAACGGTGGCGCGCATTCTTAACACCATACATCGATATATTACATAACACGCATACACATCCGTCAACAATAGTACACAACATACTATATAACACGTATACACATACGTCAACAAGTGTACATACGGAACGGCACAACTGACAGTGGCTGCATTAATCTCAAACAAGTTCGAGCATACAGCACATATATTACCAAACTTCAACAAGTATTCGCCACCAAAGACTTGCCATCGTGCTTGTGTAGTGAAAGTATGTAAAATTGAAGTAACAGCATCACATAACAATTGGAGACACAAGGTTTACGCAGCGATACTAATTATTGTGAATATCAACAATCATCACAAGACTTTACATAGGTTACAACTTTAATGTAAATTTATCTTGCTGTAATATCTTTGCAACATTTTCATTAGTTAAGTGAAGTAGTTGAAATTTCTTTCAATTTTTCGTATACGTACATATATAAGTGAAGTAGTTGAAATAACCTCAAAGTTTTTAATACGTACATACGCATATAAAATATTTTTTTTTTTTCGTCAAGATTTTATTAAATTTAGAATTTCAACTTGCCAATTAATAAAACTCCGACTTTTAATTCAACTTAATAACATTTTTAAAATTCAAATAAGTTTATATAGTAATACATTTTTGTATCATTTTAGCATACATGCGGACACATCTGGAACCTTAAAGGAAAATAGTGAATAGAGTATCTTGGAACCTAAAATTACACACATTGGTGAAAAATAAAATAAAAACGCAAAGGTTTTAAATTGGATTTATCCTTCACAGTGAGTACACCGTTCAGAATTTGCTACAATAAAATAACAAATAAGCAATTAATTTACACACAAAATTTGTATAAGAATATTTCATTTCAATATATTTTTTTTAATTATGAAAGTGCTTAGCTTGTGTTGAAATCACAGATATAAGTATTTTAATTAAACGTAAAACGAATTCTATATAAAGTGAATCACGCACTCTCGTCGGGAGAAATACTTCAAAGAGACATTGCATATATTTATTATCAATAATACTAGTTCGGGAGACGCTACTTAAAATGTCTGATAAGGAGGATAACAATAACGATACCGGTAATCTCCATACCGCGGGAACATCACATAGTCAGAACGACACAAACGATAACACAACGTCTCAACAATTAAACAGAGACATAAACAATATCTTATCGGCATCCTTAGTTTCCATTAAAATATAACCTTTTTGGCAAAACAGACCTGACTTATGGTTCCTTCAAGTCGAAACTCAATTCCGTTTAAGAAATATTACATCAAGTAACACGAAATACGACTACCTCATCTCTTCTTTATCCCCCGAAATCATGGAACTCGTCGCAGACATTTTAATCAGTCCCCCTCAAGCAGATAAATACGAAAATTTAAAAACTATTTTACTAGCAAGAAGCCAAGATTCCGAGGAAAAGAGACTCGATGCTCTGCTCCATCGAATAGAATTAGGAGATGCAAAGCCATCGGAGCTATACCGCCAGATGGAATCCCTAGCAGGAGGTAACAGTCTGGTTAATAAACCACTATTAAAAAAACTCTGGCTGAACAAACTACCATCTTCTACACAAGCGTGCGTCATAGCGATAGAAGATTCTCATTCACAGGAAGAGGTTTTCAAGATCGCTGATCGTATATACGATTCAACCAGCGGACCTAAGATATCTTCCATAAACGAGCCGAGCGACGAAAATGTTTATCTTAGGGAGCAAATCAATACCCTTACGCGAAAGTTGAAAAATCTCGAAAACAGAAGTCCTCGGCGGTTTCGCTCACGCTCCCAATCACGCTCACGAGATACAACCCGTAACTCTTCAAACGACAATAAATTTCGCAACAGAACGACTTCCAAACCAAAGGATTTAGAGAAACTATGTTGGTATCATAAGCGTTATGGTGTAAAGGTGAAGAAATGTATATCGCCCTGCGAAAAATCAAGACATCAAACAGAGACAAAAAACGAATAAGCGAATTTTCGTCCACGGCAGCGAAAAATTCCTCAATTCCTCGCCGTTTATTTATACTCGACAAGACCAACAACATCCGTTTTCTAATTGATACCGGCGCAGAAGTTTCAATTGTTCCTAAACATTATTTTCCCAAATATCGTAACAAAGCTGATCTTGTTTTAACGGCTGCGAACGGAGCTGCAATTCCTACCTACGGTTTTAAACAACTCGCAGTAAACATCAATCTAAGGCGTACATTTCATTACACGTTCATCATAGCTGCTACAGACTATGCCATACTAGGAGCAGATTTCTTATACAAATTCGGTTTGATAGTTGATTTACGCGAAAGCAAATTAGTAGATAGACAAACCGATCTTTCAACAAAATGTTACATGAGACATGTCCTTTCATGTTCACCTAAACTGTTCTCAATCGACGGAGAACTCGGTTCCATCCTTGATGAGTTTCCATCCCTTAAGGCACCCCCAAATTTCAATACTCCGGTTAAGCACAGTGTTTTGCATAGAATCACTACATCTGGGACACTCCCATCCGCTCGACCAAGACGTCTTAGCATGGAAAAATTAGCGGTAGCTAAAAACGAATTTCAGCGAAACCTTGATCTTGGGATTTGTCGCCCCTCCTCATCACCAGTCGCATCACCCTTGCATCTAGTACCCAAAAGGAATGCACCTGACTGGAGGCCTTGCGGTGACTATCGACAACTCAACGCGGTAACCGTTTTCGACAACTACCCACTTCCAAATATTCAAGATTTCTCAATGAATCTCCATGGAAACGTTATTTTTTCTAAAGTAGACTTGGTTAGGGCATATCACCAGATTCCTGTAGCACCGGAACACGTGTATAAGACTGCCGTAACAACACCTTTCGGTTTGTACGAGTTTTTACGAATGCCTTTTGGTGTTAAGAATGGGGCACAGTCCTTTCAAAGATTTATCAATGAAGTTCTGAAAGGCCTCGACTTCCTTTTCGTTTACATCGACGATATACTAGTTTTCAGTAAATCGCTTGATGAACACAAAAATCATTTACGTACTCTCTTTAAATGTTTAAACGAGTACGGAATCAACATCAATCCGAGCAAATGTACGCTAGGAGTCAAAGAAGTCGAATTTCTCGGACACACGGTAAACTCCAATGGTATAGCCCCTACAAAAACTAGAATCGCAGCAATTGCCGATTTTCCCACTCCGATTACAACTAAACAGCTGCAACGTTTTTTAGGCATGGTAAATTTTTACCATCGATTCCTCAAAAACATTTCACAACTTGCTTCTCCCCTCTACGAGCTGATAAAACAGTGCTCAAAAAGAAAGGAAAGCAAAATTAACACTGTGTGGAACGATAAATGTAATAATGCCTTTAAGCAAGTCAAGACGGCGCTCCAAAATCACACCCTCCTAGCACACCCCAACCCTAATGCAAGAATTAGTCTCATGGTAGATGCATCTAACGTAGCAGTAGGAGCCGTATTACATCAGCAAAACAGAGAATCATGGGAACCTTTAAGCTTTTATTCCAAGAAACTATCACCGACAGAACAGAAATATTCCACCTTTGACAGGGAATTACTTGCTATCTATCTCGGCATTAAACGTTTCAAATATTTCGTCGAAGGTAAAGAATTCACAGTTTTTACTGATCACAAGCCGCTTACAAGGGCATTAGGTTCAAAAACAGAAAAATCACCTCGGCAAACCAACCATTTAGAATATATAGCACAATTTACCAACGATATTAGATACGTGAAGGGTAGCAGCAACTTAGTTGCAGACGCTTTATCGCGATGTTATATTGACACCATAAACATTAAGAAGTTAGACATACCTACACTAATTCACGAACAAGATCAAGACGATGAACTCAAAAATATCTTGTCACAGGAAAACACATCCTTTACCCTAGAAAACATATACATACCCGTCGAAGAAAAACACATTTGGTGCGAAACATCAACCTCTTCAAATAGACCATATGTCCCTGAAACTTTACGGCGTACGATTTTCGACTCCATACATGGACTTTCTCATCCTAGCATTAGAGTAACTCGCAAACTTATAACCAGTAAATATTTCTGGCCAAACATCAATAAAGATGTAAACCATTGGGCCAAGACCTGCATCGCATGTCAAAAAAGCAAGATAACCAGACATACGAAATCACCTCATGGCATTTTCGACGTCCCTAGTGGGCGTTTCGACCACGTGCACATAGATATAGTAGGACCACTTCCACAATCTAATGGTCATACCTACATATTAACCATGAAAGACCGATTCTCTTTCTGGCCCGAGGCCATTCCATTAAAACACATTTCCGCTTCAACAGTAGCTTCTTCCTTTCTACAACACTGGATATCTCGGTACGGAATACCCAAAACCATTACGACAGATCAAGGCACTCAATTTGAGTCCAACCTTTTCAGAGAAATTACGAACTTACTCGGAGTGCACAGGATACGTACGACAAATTATCATCCACAGGCGAACGGATTTGTCGAAAGATTTCATAGACAACTAAAATCTGCAATAAAAGCAACAAGCGATACAAGAAAATGGTATTATACTTTACCTTGGATTCTTCTCGGTATCCGTTCAGCCATCAAGGAAGACTTTGAAGCATCTCCAGCTCAATTGCTATATGGTCAAACACTACGTCTACCTGCAGAATTCGTTATATCAGATAACGACGAAGAGCCCAAACTACTAACAAGTGAGTTAGCCAGGCAGATGCAAGAAAGCATCGCCCAAATCAAACCCAAACCAAACAGAATACGCAAACAAAATTCAATTTTCGTACCTCAACAATTACAAACATGCTCGCATGTTTTTGTAAAAGAAGAAGTCCACAAAGGAGCACTAAAACAACCTTATAACGGACCTTTTAAAGTGATTTCGAAACAAGCCAAAACTTTTCATATTCTTATAAATGGAAAAAACCAAATAATATCGATTGATAGGATTAAACCCGCATTCGTAGCAAATTCTGACACACTTACATCCGAAGGGGCAACCAAAAAACTATCAAAATCCAAAGTTAAATTCAATTTACAAGATTTAAAAATTATATAAGCACTACTTTTCCATAAGGGGGAGTGATGTGGCGTACGCTTTAACATAGATTTCATAACAGCGGTAACACCGCAAGCAAAATGTCAAATACTTTTACAACTCTGAATTATTGTAATAGATTATTCCGAGAATGGTGAGTCTTGAGTACATCGTACAGCGGAGCAGTCGATAGAGTGAATAAATCGGTTTTGTTATATGTAAGAGTAGTATTTTATTTCATTTTTGCAACCATCCAAGTGATACGGTAGCAGTGATTACCATCTACCCCAACATTACTATAGAAAAGGCAACCCATGGCGTAATTATAATTTGCAACAGTAACAAATTATTTTTTTCAAAATTTACTATAGAAAAGGCAATCCCTGGCGTAGTTAAAATTTGAGACAGTAAAAAATGAATTTTTGAATAATTTACTATAGAAAAGGCAATCCCTGGCGTAATTAAAATTTGCGACACTAAAAAATTATTTTTTGAATAATTTACTATAGAAAAGGCAATCCCCGGCGTAATTAAAACTTGAGACAGTAAAAAATTATTTTTTGAATAATTTACTATAGAAAAGGCAATCCCTGGCGTAATTATAATTTGAGACAGTAAAAAATTATTTTTTGCAAAATTTACTATAGAAAAGGCAATCCCTGGCGTAATTAAAATTTGAGACAGTAAAAAATTATTTTTTGAATAATTTACTATAGAAAAGGCAATCCCTGGCGTAATTAAAACTTGCGACAGTAAAAAATTATTTTTTGAATAATTTACTATAGAAAAGGCAATCCCTGGCGTAATTAAAATTTGAGACAGTAAAAGATGAATTTTTGAATAGTTTACTATAGAAAAGGCAATCCCTGGCGTAATTAAAATTTGAGACAGTAAAAATTATTTTTTGCAAAATTTACTATAGAAAAGGCAATCCCTGGCGTAATTAAAATTTGAGACAGTAAAAAATGAATTTTTGAATAATTTACTATAGAAAAGGCAATCCCTGGCGTAATTAAAATTTGAGACAGTAAAAATTATTTTTTGCAAAATTTACTATAGAAAAGGCAATCCCTGGCGTAATTAAAATTTGAGACAGTAAAAAATTATTTTTTGCAAAATTTACTATAGAAATGGCAATCCCTGGCGTAATTAAAATTTGAGACAGTAAAAAATTATTTTTTGAATAATTTACTATAGAAAAGGCAATCCCTGGCGTAATTAAAATTTGCGACAGTAAAAAATTATTTTTTGAATAATTTACTATACAAAAGGCAATCCCTGGCGTATTTAAAATTTGCAACAGTAAAAAATTATTTTTTGAATAATTTACTATAGAAAAGGCAATCCCTGGCGTAATTAAAATTTGCGACACTAAACAATTATTTTTTGCAAAACTTACTATAGAAAAGGCCATCCCTGGCGTAATTATAATTTGCGACAGTATAGAATTAATTTTTGCAAAATTTACTATAGGAAAGGCAATCCCTGGCGTAATTAAAATTTGAGACAGTAAAAAATTATTTTTTGAATAATTTACTATAGAAAAGGCAATCCCTGGCGTAATTAAAATTTGCGACACTAAGCAATTATTTTTTGCAAAATTTACTCTAGAAAAGGCAATCCCTGGCGTAATTAAAATTTGAGACACTAAACAATTATTTTTTGCAAAATTTACTATAGAAAAGGCAATCCCTGGCGTAATTAAAATTTGAGACAGTAAAAAATGAATTTATGAATAATTTACTATAGAAAAGGTAATCCCTGGCGTATTTAAAATTTGTGACAGAAAAAATTATTTTTTGACTAATTTACTATAGAAAAGGCAATCCTTGGCGTAATTAAAATTTGAGACAGTAAAAAATTATTTTTTGAATAATTTACTATACAAAAGGCAATCCCTGGCGTATTTAAAATTTGCAACAGAAAAAATTATTTTTTGAATAATTTACTATAGAAAAGGCAATCCCTGGCGTAATTAAAATTTGCGACACTAAACAATTATTTTTTGCAAAACTTACTATAGAAAAGGCAATCCCTGGCGTAATTATAATTTGCGACAGTATAAAATTAATTTTTGCAAAATTTACTATAGGAAAGGCAATCCCTGGCGTAATTAAAATTTGAGACAGTAAAAAATTATTTTTTGAATAATTTACTATAGAATAGGCAATCCCTGGCGTAATTAAAATTTGCGACACTAAACAATTATTTTTTGCAAAATTTACTATAGAAAAGGCAATCCCTGGCGTAATTAAAATTTGACACACTAAACAATTATTTTTTGCAAAACTTACTATAGAAAAGGCAATCCCTGGCGTAATTAAAATTTGAGACAGTAAAAAATGAATTTTTGAATAATTTACTATAGAAAAGGCAATCCCTGGCGTAATTAAAATTTGTGACAGAAAAAATTATTTTTTGAATAATTTACTATAGAAAAGGCAATCCTTGGCGTAATTAAAATTTGAGACAGTAAAAAATTATTTTTTGAATAATTTACTATACAAAAGGCAATCCCTGGCGTATTTAATATTTGCAACAGTAAAAAATCAATTTTTGAATAATTTACTATAGAAAAGGCAATCCCTGGCGTATTTAAAATTTGAGACACTAAACAATTATTTTTTGCAAAATTTACTATAGAAAAGGCAGTCCCTGGCGTAATTAAAATTTGAGAGAGTAAACAATTATTTTTTGAATAATTTACTATAGAAAAGGCAATCCCTGGCGTAATTATAATTTGCAACAGTAAAAAATTATTTTTTGCAAAATTTACTATAGAAAAGGCAATCCCTGGCGTAATTAAAATTTGAGACAGTAAAAAATGAATTTTTGAATAATTTACTATAGAAAAGGCAATCCCTGGCGTATTTAAAATTTGCAACAGTAAAAAATTATTTTTTGAATAATTTACTATAGAAAAGGCAATCCCTGGCGTAATTAAAATTTGCGACACTAAACAATTATTTTTTGCAAAATTTACTATAGAAAAGGCAATCCCTGGCGTAATTATAATTTGCGACAGTATAAAATTAATTTTTGCAAAATTTACTATAGGAAAGGCAATCCTTGGCGTAATTAAAATTTGAGACAGTAAAAAATTATTTTTTGAATAATTTACTATAGAAAAGGCATTCCCTGGCGTAATTAAAATTTGCGACACTAAACAATTATTTTTTGCAAAATTTACTATAGAAAAGGCAATCCCTGGCGTAATTAAAATTTGAGACACTAAACAATTATTTTTTGCAAAATTTACTATAGAAAAGGCAATCCCTGGCGTAATTAAAATTTGAGACAGTAAAAAATGAATTTTTGAAAAATTTACTATAGAAAAGGCAATCCCTGGCGTATTTAAAATTTGAGACACTAAACAATTATTTTTTGCAAAATTTACTATAGAAAAGGCAATCCCTGGCGTAATTAAAATTTGAGAGAGTAAACAATTATTTTTTGAATAATTTACTATAGAAAAGGCAATCCCTGGCGTAATTATAATTTGCAACAGTAAAAAATTATTTTTTGCAAAATTTACTATAGAAAAGGCAATCCCTGGCGTAATTAAAATTTGAGACAGTAAAAAATGAATTTTTGAATAATTTACTATAGAAAAGGCAATCCCTGACGTAATTAAAATTTGCGACAGTAAAAAATTATTTTTTGAATAATTTACTATAGAAAAGGCAATCCCTGGCGTAATTAAAATTTGAGACAGTAAAAAATTATTTTTTGAATAATTTACTATAGAAAAGGCAATCCCTGGCGTAATTATAATTTGAGACAGTAAAAAATTATTTTTTGCAAAATTTACTATAGAAAAGGCAATCCCTGGCGTAATTAAAATTTGAGACAGTAAAAAATTATTTTTTGAATAATTTACTATAGAAAAGGCAATCCCTGGCGTAATTAAAACTTGCGACAGTAAAAAATTATTTTTTGAATAATTTACTATAGAAAAGGCAATACCTGGCGTAATTAAAATTTGAGACAGTAAAAAATGAATTTTTGAATAATTTACTATAGAAAAGGCAATCCCTGGCGTAATTAAAATTTGAGACAGTAAAAATTATTTTTTGCAAAATTTACTATAGAAAAGCCAATCCCTGGCGTAATTAAAATTTGAGACAGTAAAAAATGAATTTTTGAATAATTTACTATAGAAAAGGCAATCCCTGGTGTAATTAAAATTTGAGACACTAAACAATTATTTTTTGCAAAATTTACTATAAAAAAGGCAATGCCTGGCGTAATTAAAATTTGAGACAGTAAAAAATGATTTTTTGAATAATTTACTATAGAAAAGGCAATCCCTGGCGTATTTAAAATTTGAGACACTAAACAATTATTTTTTGCAAAATTTACGATAGAAAAGGCAATCCCTGGCGTAATTAAAATTTGAGAGAGTAAACAATTATTTTTTGAATAATTTACTATAGAAAAGGCAATCCCTGGCGTAATTATAATTTGCAACAGTAAAAAATTATTTTTTGCAAAATTTACTATAGAAAAGGCAATCCCTGGCGTAATTAAAATTTGAGGCAATAAAAAATGAATTTTTGAATAATTTACTATAGAAAAGGCAATCCCTGGCGTAATTAAAATTTGCGACACTAAAAAATTATTTTTTGAATAATTTACTATAGAGAAGGCAATCCCTGGC